>VWZG01008355.1:270138-290747 GCA_013396735.1 Grallaria varia | reverse complement strand
AAAAAAAAAAAAATCTGTGTTTTTAAAACAAATTGATAAGGGAATCACCTGCTTCACCTATGGCATCTCAGTTACTCCCTCTGCTTCTCACGAGCTCATCAGGTGAATTACACCTCTCCACAAGGGCCTCAGGAGCCACAATTTTACACTTTCAGGTGCTTTACTGTATTCAGAGTTCTCTGAATTGGACCTGGAGTGCATCACAGTGCTCTCCTCACTGCATCCTCCCCATATCCCAATTCTGACCGCCCACTGCTTTGTGCAGTTCTCACCGACCAGCCCAGACCCCTTTTGAGAAGTGCTGGGAAAGAAGAATCCTACAGTGAGGTGCAGATTCTTATCATTGGAGGAGCTTCACAACACATTTCCTTATCAATTCTCCTTTTCACAAGAGTGTGTTTAATAAGGTGTAGCTGAAACGAAGCTGTGAAAGCACTCAAAGTCCAGGGAGCTCAGGAAGGATCCTTCAAGCAGCAGCTCATGCACAGGCATCAAAGGCTACATGCAGGACCATTCTTATTTCAAGGAGCCTCTAAAATACCTTTGAGTGTCAAACTGCAGCCATCACCATTTTCTGCAGGCTATTTTCTGTTGGCAGAACAACTGCCTTAGTATGAGGAATCAGAATGGATTATAAAATTAGCAAAAAACCTCACTCTGTTCTAAATGATTTTCTTATGGTTTTGGTTTAGTTGTTCATTTTGAGCCCGAGAAAAAACAAAATCATTTTTGTTTAAGATAAATACACCGGTTTTAGTTACTGTTTTAATTGCAAAATCCGAGTTGGCTGTTTCAGGTGGATCACATGGACAGCACCTTGATATACTCAAGAGCAGGAACTTCAGGAGAGATCTTCGTGTTACAACAGACATGCCTATGGCAGAGTCAGCTCAGCAGCAGTCAAATATTAGTGGGACTTGTTAGGAAATGCCCAGAAAAGCAAACATCAGCCTGTCAGGGTACACATCCGTCCATGGCAATCCCACAACTCCCACACTGGGCAGTTCAGGTTCGTGTCCTGCTCCCTTATTCTCCTTTTCCATCACTGCCCGTTTGAAAAAGAATTACTGGGGTAATCACAGGTATCTAGCAGTTTTTATTGCAAGAAGCAAATAATTTGTGCTGCTCTGATAAGACAGAAATTTATGAAATCATGAATGGCATGGGAAAATAAGAAATAATTTTCCATGGATGTTTACAGTACAGGAAATGCAGGGCCTTAAGTGACACACATGGCACTTCAATGAAACTGGAAATCGTTGTCATGGAATGTTCTAAATGCCAGAAGTGGAAGAACATACACATTCATCACAGAAAAATGAAATTTTATCAGAAACAAAGATGCACCCCATTCACCACCATCAGTCCACGGAAGTGTGATGTGTTCTCTACAACACCCATCCCATCAAGGACTGGCTGCTTCCCCTGCCTGAGCCTTCTCCAAAAACACCTCCTGGCCACTCTCAGGGCCAAGCTCTTGGGCTGGACTGAGCTTTGGTGTGACCTTGCACGGCTACTCTGATTATTCTGTACCTCTGGCTGTCAACAACCAAGAAGGATGGACACATCCAAGCAGCCCCCAGAACCATCTGCCTTTGAAATAACCTGTCCTGACAGTGACTGCACTCTGAAAATGCTGTCAGACACAGCACAGGACTACAGCCAGGGCAGGCACAAAACCCAGGAATGTTTATTTTCATCTACATTTCCCCTCGGGCAGAAAAATACTATCATTGCCCTAAAGAAACCAAAATGCTAATATAGGAATACAGGAATAGAAACAAGAAGTTAAAAAATGAAAGCAACAAAGAAGCAACCAAAAAAAATTTAAAAACATGATGTGAGAAAGAAGAGTCAGCACAAAAATTAAACAAATTGAGGGGGTGGACATTTGTGTACAAAACCAGAATGGGAAGGACAGGAAAGCAGAGAAAGCACTGCAGTTGCAAAGGGGAGACAAGATTGTATACACTGTACCATCACGAGCCTGCACGAAACATCAGTCATTCTCCTTTTAAATTCCAATTTCATTGCACTGATTGCCTCAATTGGGCAATCTGAATACACCCTACCCAGGCCAAAGTTGGTTCCAAAAAAATCCCGAAGTGAGACAACATAACCAAACGTGTGCTCGAGGTCTATAACTAAACAGACTTTTTATTCTGTACACGATCCCCTTCTCAACACCTTCTCATCACCATCAATAAATAAGCCAGAAAATAACAAGGGCTCTCAGGGGAATAAGCTTGATCTTTTGTCCAGAGAACACTGACTTTCCAATAAGTGATCAGTCAAAACACACAGTGTTCAGTACAACCTATTGACCAACACTGAATAACCCAAATAAAATGGCACTACACGGAACGCTACAAAAGAGATCACCAAAAAGAGATGCTCAATAAAAGCAGATTAAAAAAAAAAGGTTCTCATCTCATTCCACTGGTAACAAATCCACTTTTAAAATACGCTGTAAAACAAGGACTAGTTAGAAAATTGGTTTGTATTTCCAACCTGTGTAGAAAAGCTATGTATGTGCTGCCTTCACAGCCATTCTTGGGAAAAGCTGCTAGAGCCAAAAGAAAGGATGTATTAATCACAAATGACAGACAATAACTTACAAGGTAAGAAAAGTCAGTGTGTGTAATTAGCTTTTTTCTATTAAGGATCCACATTATTAATTGCACCTAATTTTATTTGTCGCTCATCCAGCCTTGTGAGGAAGCACCGGGCACTTTTGATTCATTAGTCAATTAATCAAATATAAATTTACTATCAAAGGCAGTGCAGGAGGCGGCACAGCCAAGCCTTATAAAACTGAAAAAGCAAACTCCTCACTTCTCTGCAAAGTGACAGCAGGATCAACTGTTTTGTGAACAGGATGGATTAACAGAATGCGAGAAATAGAGGAAAGGAAATAAAAATGACTGTAGATATCCCAGATATCAGGAAGATTTCCCAAGCAAGGCACAGGGTAGGAAAGGTAGTGCTTTTCCTCTGTGGAGGGCAAGGTAAAACCTGCACATTCTAACAATACACAAACTTCCTGTAGTAATTTAAGCACAGCTTTGAGGACTACATCTGAAAATTACTTGCTCCCAAGTGCCATCCTGAAGGAGATCTGTCTGAATGTCTGTACAAGGAAATGAGAAATTATTCTTCGAGATAATGCTATTTATTTTTAAATGTAATATTTGCTCACGTCAAAGGCTCCTTCTACATTCTGCATCTCCACCTTCCTCAGCTTTCAAAGGACCAAAACAGGAAGAAAATAAGTCATATTTTAATGCAACTCAATATGGTTTACAGTTGCTTTATCCTCCGCTTTCCTCAGGCTTCACTGCTGCTGGTCCAAATTGATTGGCTTTCAATGTTACTCCTTCGGATTTAATTACTTCATAAAGAAAACAGCTCACATAACTCCATATATCATCTTAACATCATCTTAAGCTCCCTTCAGAGCTTAGGAAATGGCAACTTCTGGCACGCAGATGACTTTAGTGACTTTGACAATGCAAATCTTGTTCAAAGAGGCAAATCATGCCCTGGAAGGAAGGATGACAAGGTCACAAGCAGACACCAGCGACTCGGTGGACTAATGCAATTATTTCATGTACAACTGTTGGGAACTGCCTTCAAACCAAGTGGAAAATCGGACTCTTTCAAAGACAATGGTACCTGAGCTGCGAGTGGGAAATGCATCTCAAACAAGGACCTGCCGTGCTAATATCACTGCTACAAGGGGGGGTCCTCACAGATATTGCACTTGAATAGGATTACACACAGTTCTCTCTCCCACCGGGTCTCTCTTTGCTGTAACAGACCCAAGTAGGAACTTGGGCTTTCCTTTTATCTTCAATTAGTTAAAAAGATGTCTTGCCTTAAGTGAGCTGTCCACCGTGTCCCGTTACACAGCATGCTTTGTATAGAAACCAACTGATGTCACAACTGATTCAATAGAACAATGCAAAATTCTTAAAAAAACATCCAAACAAACAAACAGCAACCAAAAAATCTCCACAAACTCCTGCCATCCAACCCTCATAAAAAAAAACCACCCCAAACACCTCGAAAAAACGAAGGCCAGAAACCCCCTCAATAAGACAATAAACCACTCATTTCCCACATCTGGAATGCACACTGACTTGGCAGTTGTGGGAAATAAAAACCCAAAAGACCCTAATTACCATGGGTGGTAGAAGCATTTCAATCAGTAAGAGCATTGTCATTTCATTGACTTATTTCACTGATTTTTTTTTTTTTAGAGCAAATAGTAGTAAGAGATTCTACTGAATGGTTGTTGGCCATAAAAGAGTATTCCTTGCAAAAGATGGTGCAGGAAATGATGTAAGAAATCCCCATACCCCATTCCTTGAAGCTGGAGAGTTCTGAGCGTATTTAAATTCTAAAGACATTTTTTCAAACTGCAGCAGCGCTTTAAACACCCGCAAAAGTTCACAATAATTTCACAACACCTGCAACTGCACAATTAAAATCCTTTCCTCCCACTAAAACAATTAAGTTAGACCACAAGTTAAACATTTTTTAAAAGCTAACACAATCAAATCAAAATGAGTTTTTAAATACCTATCCACCAGACAGATCCAAGCAAGACCAAACAGCCAACACCAAATCTGCAATTTCCATCACATGACACAAATGTAGATAATTAAAACAGAGATCAGTGACTGCATTTTTAACAAGTAGAGAAGAAATACTATTTTCCTGTCCTCCGTTTTTATAGGAATAAAACCCCCTTTTTTCACAAGAGAAAAAAAGGAAAAAATAGAAAACTCCAATCAACTTCAGGAAAAGAAACTTCAATAATTTCATCTCAAGTATTTGAGGAGATGAAAAATTACTAGAAAAGAAATTCTAAAGTAAAAAAATCACTGAAATTGATAAATAACTTTCTACACACAGATTCATAGAATGGTTTGGGTTGGAAGACACCTTACAGCATTCCTATAACATTTCTGGGGGGGGGGGAAAAAGAGAGAAATCAATGCATTTGTTTTATTCCATCAACACTGTCTGTACCAGAACATTAAACTTGCAGTGGGAGCCTGGACAGGAAAAGCAGCTGATATTTGACACACAGCAATTCTAATCCTTGCCTTCTCCAGCCTTTCAAAAATACAGGCATGTCCAAACTATCCTTCGGGTCTCAAGATGTTAACAACACTTCTTTAAAACTACTACTGTGTTAGGTACCAATTATAACACTCCTTAATTTAAAACTATAAGTGTACCTAGTTTAAGTAAAGCCTTTTATTTAAAAGAATAGGATTTAAAATATTTGGACCACTTTTAATAATTAAGTATTTAAATAAGCAATATTTCAAGTTATGGTATTGCCCTTCAGGGGAAGCTTATTTTTGTTTTCATTGTCTCATTAAATAAGCAGGTAGCACTGGACCATTTGCTTTTTAAGCTTGCAGAATACATCACTCAAAACACTAATACAGCTTTAAGTCAACAAAATTTATCAACACAGCAAGGAATTCCTTTAAAAGGAATTCCAGCTAAAATTCCTTTAAAAATGAGTCCTAAATGAAAAGGTAAGGATGATTTTTACTGGCACAGGGGATGAATTAATTCAGCAGCAGACACAGGGAAGGACCAGATACTTTTCTCCAAAGCTAAAGTGTCAGATGTTTAAGAAGAAACAAATACATGAAGAATTCAGATGCTGTCCTGCTCAGCTTCAATACACAGTATTTGCATTTTTAAGTTAAAGAACTATCACCATGGCAACAAAATCATAGTTTAACATCTTTCAGCAAACAAAAAAGCAATGGGTGACTTACACATCCATCATGCACATTCAAGGTCGCTTCAAGTTTTAATCTTTGGATAAATTCTCTTCTCCCTGTGAAGAAAAACACAAACTAATTACTTTAAAAAACCAGTAACACTGAAGTAGTTGAGACCCTGCTAATGAGTGCTCACAGGGGAGAACCTAAACTATAAAGAATTAGAATATAAATGTAAATCTTGAAACAATTCATATAGTTCTCATTTTACAAGTCCTAAAACAAGCATCACATTCTCTAGTTCTTCTCTCACATTTAATAAGAGTGCAGAATTGGCAAAATGGGCATTTCACAGGTTCACAGGCTGATGCTCCCTCTAAAACTAAATAGCTATAAAACAGAAATTAATCCTGTGATTATTCACTGAGCTGAGAGGGAGCAAGTAAAATACAGCTCAAAAAGTATAACCCTCTGTATAGGAACGCAAACAAGAAAGTGTTCAGGCCTCAAGCAGAAAGTAAACTATGGTATTGTCATTTCAGTAAAGAACTGAAAGGTGATCTGAAAGGGAGAAATGAAGGAAAACCAAGAAATCAATAAATGTGTATGAACTAAGGCAAGGCCCCTGGAAATTTATGTCCTTATTCCCCATATGCAAACTGATTTACCACTGCACTTAAAAGCACCACTGTACGAAACACATGAAGGGGGGAAAATAAAATATATTGACAAAAATGTGGTCTTTTCCTGAACCAGGTGTTTAAGCAAATAGCTTTCATTTAATTTAGAGTGCCCCCATTTTATGAAAGAAGGTTATAATGAACCTAGGTTATAATGTTCCCTAGAAAGCACTTTCAGAAAAGACAAATACTGATGAACTTGATATTTTTACATGAACTCTAAAAGCATTTAAACTCGAGGATCGTTACCTTTTTAGTCCTGTGTTTGTACAATTCTCAGAGTAAATTTCCAGGTAAGGCTATCAGACTGTGGCTCTATGCTCAGCTGCAGTGTTTTCACACATGAAACTGTGGAATTCACTCAAAATTAACCTTCCTCTGAAGAAACTACAGAACCAGGAAAAGGGCATGTAGCGACAGGACACGGGGGGGTGGCTTTAATCTGCAAGACAGTAGGTTTAGATTGGGTATTAGGGAGAAATTCTTGGCTGGGAGGGTGGGGAGGCCCTGGAACAGAGAGAAGTTTTGGATGCTCCATCCCTGGAAATGTTCCAGGCCAGGCTGGACAGGGCTTGGAGCAATCTGGGAGAGTGGAAGGTGTCCCTGCCCATGGCAGGGGTTGAAATGAGATGGTCTTTAAGGTCCCTTCCAACCCAAACCATCCTGTGATTCTAGTTCACTATTCTTGCTTTATCCATTTTTCCCCTCCTAGAGGGACAGATTTGACCTGAGGTTCTTAATGGTTGGGGTTTTGTACCTTTTATTTTATCAAATCACTGAATGATTTCTGTATTTGCCATGAAGATTCCTGTTTCCAGGTTAACTTGATTTCACTTGTTTGGAAGTAAATGCGAATACAGAGGTGGGAAATATCCCCTGCTCCATCCTGGTGTCACTCTGCATAACACAAACTGAACAATTTGCTGCTAGGCTGCTGCTGCAATGCAAAACACAGTAATGCACGACCCCCAAAAAGCATAACTTCATTAAGAAAGGGGCACTCCAAAGGCCAGCACAAAAGTCTAGTGGTTGCCAGTCCCACCACACTTGCAATTGCAGGACAAAAGGTTTGATGGCAGTGGATGGTGCCTGGGCACTGCACTAGATGCGTGTAACATATCTGGAATTGAGGGGCGCTTGCTCAGAATCCTCTGAAGACTCCTTTAATTAATTTTTAAAAACAAGCAGAGCACCAGACTGTTCTCCTTCCTGTGTGCTCTGATCTTAATCCAAACCACTTAAATCAGCAAGTAAGAAACAGTGACTGTGTTCCGTCCACAACTTCAATTGCAATTTTTATTTCTTTAAAGAAGTCTGTGGACAAAATTAGATAGGAACTGACTTGCTGTTGTTGTTAGATCAGGATTTTTTGATCTTAATAAGAATACTGTACCTACAAAAGTTTCAGTAAATGTTTGAGGTGCAGACATAAGGTGTCGTATTCAGCTTACCCATTTAAAAACATTTGTTAGGATAGCACATGCTAGCATGTGATTGGTTATAAACGTGATGAGTTATTTATCATTTGATCACCATCCATCTAAACACTGATTCGGGGAAGGAATTAAATACAAGCAAAACTTCAACACTTACACAGTGATCTTATTTCCTAAAGTAAAGAGGGAGCAAGGGAGAAAACAGGTAAAACGTTTTGCCTCCAAAAACCTTTCTATTTGATTAAGGACTAAACACCATAAGACAACTGAATGGATTGTTTCTAATCTATCTTACCATTCAAAACTAGAACCACCAGATCCTAAGTGGTGGAGTTTTTTTTTTTTAAATAAAAACCTGAACTACTCGAACAAACTGACCTGAAGAAAATACTGCCTCTGCATTTACTGTTGATAAAAGCTGAGTAAAGTCAGTGGATCTCTGTTCCTTGTATTTCAGCAGTGACTTCTCCAGGTTCACTGATCTGACAAAAAAGCTCAGCAGTACTTGCCACCTGAATATTTTTGTCACTGACCCATTTTTATACCATGAAAAAAAAAAAAAAGCCCAATACTTTGTGGTTTGTTTCGTTTCATTTTTCAGGCACATCACAACTCTTGTTGTCACACGTTCTAACAAGTTTTCCATGTCAAGGACTCTGCCCTAACGGGTGACAAGAATCGTCACAATCCTTAATTCTCATTCAAGAACATGATGAAACAAACCAAAAGAAAGCCCCGTTAAATTTCATATGGCAATGATGACCCTGCTGTGAAGTGTTCCCAGAGCTGAAATTTGGAAAGATATCAAGCTAATGCCCCACCTACCCATTTTCCCGAGACATTTTGCACCACCTGAAGCCTCAAGGTCCGGCACCGCTCCCAGTACAATGATCAATAATGTCAGTTTTTATCCACCTGCCCATTCTCACCAAACATTATGCACTGCTGAAGCCTCAAGGTACAGTGAAAGCCTCAATACCACTATCACTAATTTTTTTTAGTATATATCAATGCAGAGACAAGAGGACCATTTCCAAGGCCACATTCTGCTTGTGAAAGAAGCACCACCTCGAGTCATTTAGAGGGTGAATTTAAACATGGAAAAGCAGACAAAAGAGAAAGTGCAGCTGCTTCCTTGGGGCTTTATTTCTACATACAAGGTCAAACCAAACGCTGCCTTGCAGCTCCCACCTGGAGAATCACCTGACTTGGGTGTTTGGGCGTGTTCACAGCTCTAATATCACTTCAGGGAGCAGCCCCAAAATACCACAGTGTATTCCCAGCTCACAGTCCTTATGACACCATCTAGGTCACAATCCTCAGTTTAGGAATTTAGGATCAGGTGCATCCTGCACGGCTCTTTTGGCAGAGGTACACATACCTTTCTTTTGCAAGCAACTTCGTCAAAGCTGCTTCAGCACTGATGGCAGCAGAGAAGCGAAACACTTGGAGCACGTAAAACCTTCCTATATTTAAAACAGCGCTCCAGAATGCCCCACTGAAGAAGTACAGATCAGGTCTAGCTTTAAAGTACATTTGTGCTCTACAGAAACATAACTAAACTTTGATCCCAAGCAGCACCACTGTGGTATGAGGCGTTAAAAGACAAGCCTTATTCAGTAATAGATCCCGTTTATCAAATGAACACTCATTTCTATCAAGCTGGCTCTTTCCAAGGCCAAGTCCCCCAGCGTTAGCTTGCTGTGACATTTGGAATGCCCTAGTTTAAACTGAAATGGAGCCAGCATCTGTTCCCAATGCAGAGCACATGGTATCTTGTACTCCAAGCGCCTTTCAAAGCCACTCCTGATTTTTCATGGTAAGGTTTACACAATTCGGAAGCAACTCCATGGAAAGATGGCAAGTCCAGGTCATTTGTGTGTAACTTATTTTGCTGGATCGACTCTGTTGAACTCTGCATCATGATCCAGTAAAACCTCTGATCCACACCTCAACAGGCTGTTTTTCCAGCAGCCATTATACCCCACAGCAAACAGGACTATGCACAATGTGCACTTTCATCAAGGCAAGTTAAAATTCTTGAAAATTAATTAAAATTATGAAAGTAATTTGTGAAGTACACAGGCTGACAGGGGCCCTGCTTTATAGTCATTCAAAAGCATGACACAGGAAATTGAAGGAATTTATCAAAGGAGAGAGTGAACCAGCAGTACTGCCAGAAACCAAATCCATTGGTGCGACCTCCAGTCCTTTGAACAAGGCCCTGCATTATATTTCTTCATTGTTTTGTATTACTGTATAAATGGTAAAATATATATATATATAATCTTGATTCTGTCAATGTTTAAAAGAAAACCTTTCAAGTGTCTATGAACATCAACCTCACTATGGTTTAAGTTCAAAACAGTTTAATCCAAATTATTCTCATCACAAAGCCTGAAAGTGTGAACTCCACACAGAAAACACAAAATATTTCAATGTCTAGGAAGAGACTTACTTGCCATCTTAATATGTAAGAGCTTTGCCATTTAACACCCATCATCAAACAATGTGGTGTTAATAAAGCTTGTAATTCAAATCCAAAGGTAGGCTTAAGGAATGAGCTTTATGTATTAAGAAGTACCAAACTGTCACCTATCAAGACTAAAACAGAAACTACAGAAGACAGGACACTGTGCCCTCAATTACAATCCAGCAAGCCTGTAATATCTCATGGTGAGTACACTGATACAAGATTTGTTCTCAAAAAAAAAAGAAACCGGAAGTTTAAAAAAAAATAAATATAGTTCAGCAATGTTATACATTTTAGGGTTATTATTAAGCATTTTGAAAAAATACTCCTGTTTAGGTTTGCTTCTACTGAACCTGCAACAAGTTATTGCAGGTAACAGCACAGACAGCATTTGTGTTTGTAGCAATGGCTGTAACTAACCTGTAAACATATTTCAGACACTAAGAGTGTCCACTCTTGAATATAGGCTCCCACTGGGCTCCAGAACTGGTAAGGCTACAAGGACTCGAGCTTTAAACCAAAGTGTTCAATTTCTGTTTGGTATTTACCACGTTTTATGCCTGAAAGATACTTTAAATTCAATTGTATTAATAGCGATTGTTCATGGTGTTCTCGGTGACAAAAATGGGGCACAAAGTCCCACTCCCTGTCCCAGAGGAGGCATTTTATCAGTTCACCCTCCCACTGGCTGCCGGGTGAATGTGCTGCACTGACCGGTGCGAAGTGGATTTCATTCACAAGTACACCTCATTCCGACAGCTGTCCTGCCCCTCACCCTGCCCACAGCAGAGCCTTCTGGAGTGCTTCTGCCACGGGCTGCAGCTGAGCAGAAAGGAAAGCAGGGGTGGTTTTGTGAAAGGAGAAAAAAATGCCAGTTTTTGGCAATTTTGGTATTTATTCGAGCCCTTAAAGTAGCCCAGGGATCTGAGATAAAAGGCACTTGACATTTTTATATCATATGTCATGAATATTTCTAATTTCTACAAAGCAGAAGGAAAACTTGTTATTCATGTGATAAAACAAAGAGACCTACGGAAGAGACAACCAAAGACAAACCTTACTCTTCTCAACACAAAACCACCTGAAACAGCTGAAGTGTTTAACTGGATGTAGGATTAACCACATGCAAAAGCTTTTTCTGTTTTTCCCACCAGCACTAAAATATATCAAAGGAAACACCTTGAAATTCTGAAACAGACACCAAGTAGTCATCAGATCCAGAAAAATACGCTCGAGCCCTGCTTTCTTCTCATCAAAGAAGGCTTCCATTAACTGAAGGCAAAAAGAAACACTATGTTGCAAGACAGAGTAACCAGCATCATTGTGGGTTTCAACATGTCTTTGGAAATGCTTTCCTTTGACTTCAAAAAGTCCTCATGTGGGAAAGTAATATATGTTGAATATTTTCTGATAAAAACGGTGTCGACACAGTAACCCAGAAAGTCCTTACAACACATCAGGGACTTGTTCCCAAGTACTCCTTACCTGTGCAACACCCAAGGTTCATTAGGAGCTCTGCTTTCCAGCAAGAAAAGATGATCCCTAAAGAGCAGAAATGGGGCTATTTCTTGGCCTCAGTGCAAAAGTTTAAACTGCTGGCAGCAGAATCAGGACCTGTTGGCTACAAGCACCCACACAAAATGAGCACTGGAGCGTGGAAAACCACAGTGGGAGGAAGGAAAAAGCGAGTGGAGCCTGCTTTTAGGTGGAGCACATTCGTGGCAGGCACGTCCAGGTGTGTGCCCAGCACTGCTGCCCGTGCTTCCATCACCTCCAGGTGTGTGCCCAGCACTGCTGCCCGTGCTTCCATCACCTCCAGGTGTCTGCTCATCCTCCCAGGGCTCAGCACGGGAATGTCAGACAAAGGTTCAGGGGGAATAAAAACCTACTATTCAAAGTTGCTTAAGCTAACTCAATACTCATTTTTAAACAGATTAAGTGATTACATAGAAGCTCACCAACATATCTAAAGAGACATGTCTTCTGGCAACAACAAACAAAAAAGCAGGGCCTGCCTTGCCCACAAAGGTGTCCCCGTGAAACTGAGAACTTGGACACAGTGGAACCGAATTAAAACAATCACCATTCTGCACACCTACCTAATTTAAACATACCATTTAATCCTGTCGTATAGGCACTGCACACTGCTGGCCTTGGGGGAACACGTGAAATAAACACAGATTTATACACCATAACAGATCCAGGTCATAACCCTGTAAGATTACAAGTGTAAACACTTGGAATTTGCCCAGGATTAGAGTTTAAAGATAGATTATGTCAAAAGTCGAGATCAAGTGGAAAGCAGAGTCTTGCTGGTAGTTGACTATTAAGTTAACCATGTGATGTAGGTTAAATTATCATTGGGCATTTAAAAACAAACAGGAAAAAAAAAAAGAAAAAAGCTTATTCTTAAAAATTACACTGCTTGTTGCATTAAACTGTATATATTCATCCTAGGTGGCAAAATAACCCTGCTTTTTAACTCAAGGGACTCCTTTTTCACTGAAGAGAGTTTTCAGGATGTAACAGTGTTTCTAAAATAAAAGCAAATTAAGAGGGAACCACATTTTCCCTCAGTTCCTACGGAAGGCAAATAACAGGAACACACTATAGTAACAGTAACAACAAAGCCAGGTAACCTCAGTAAGGAGGTGGGGTTGGTTTAAAGGTTTATTTCTGTGTTGGTGAAGTTTCATAATTTAATAAGTGTTGAACCAACGGCACTAATGATTCAGAGTACATTCAGTTCACAGGGAAGGGAAGGATGGATCCTCATCTTCCTCATGATATCTGCTAAGCAGAGAGCAGTCAGCATTAATGGCACATTCAATTTTCCCGGAGGAAATTGTTCTGCAAATCCTTGAAGAACAAAACAAGAGAAAAAGGGGGACATTAAAATTCACTGATGAGACTCAGATACTGTCTCACGATATTCACATTCAATATTTAATGATTCAACAGTTACCAAAGCATTTAGGACATGCCTGAATCAGCAACTCACTGAGCCCCAAAGACATGAAAACACTAAGACGTGCACTTAAAGAGTAAAAGCCCAGCTTTGTTTGAAGGTTGGCACCCTTTGGGTCGGAGCTGATCTTATTCCTTACTGCTAGGACACGACTAGTCTCAAGTGTCAACAGGTTCTGGATACATGATCAGCTCTACCCCACTGGACTATTTTGGGGACTTTCAAGGATAGAAGATCAGGAATCACATGCCAAGTCACAAGAACTCACAGTATTGCAGTGCAACAGCTTAAAAGTGACTGAACACAGACACGTTTAATGGGCTGCCCTAATGCAGTTAATGGAAGCAATCCAACTGGAAGAAAGCTACAGGGGCAAAAAAATAAAATTAAAATAAATAAATAAAACAAAGAGATCCAAAGGATCTCTCACATCACTGCCTCATCCTGAAACACAAATCCAGAACACGCTGTACACGACTCCTTTGCAGCAGGAGACAGCTTTCATGTAACCAAAGCTCATTATTAGAAGATCAAGGTACGACTTAACTACGGAGCTGTCTGAAACACTCAGGATCAAGACACAGGCAGTTGTTTACAAAGCAAACACATTCCTGGTACAAAGATCGCCTTTAATAGCACACAATGTAAATCCAATGAAATCCTGCAATCAAAAATGAAAATATATTTGAAGCGCACACAAACCTCTGCAGTTTCCAGCTGTTTGCATCAGAGCACCGAGACTCCAAGGAACACAAAGCAAATGCATCTGCATCCTAAGACTGAGCATAATTCAAATATTATAGTTGTTCATGCAAAGGTTACAACGCACTCACACTTCCTGGCAGCCATTAACACACGTGATCAATGTGCAGTGCACAGACACTACACATAAGGTTAATCCCTTAAAATCAAAAAGTACATCTCCATAGTCTGCCCATTTCAAGCAAAACTGCAGAAACACAAAATGCATCTCGAATTTCTGAGGGACAGAAAACAATCTCAAACATATGTGTCATTTTCTGATAATTTCCTTCCAGCTGAACGCAATGCCAGAAATCCACTTTCCATTCATGTTTTTTAAGCTGTATGTTAAAATACAAGAGCAGCAAAAATGTCCGTGATTTACTAAATTAAAACATCAAAACTCAGTAAGTACATTCACTGATAACAACATCTGACCTAGACAGCAATACTAAAAAAAGAAAAAAGGAAAAGCAAAACTCGAAAAACAGGCTTCTGCAAAGCAGTGCCACTGAAGAACATAGTAATGTGGTCTTAAGGGTCTATAGTTTTTCACAAATGGATGCTAAACCACAAACTCTACTCCTATCAGTCCCCAACATCCTAAAAACAAACACAGGAATTTACTCTATTTTTTCAGGACAGGGCCAGAAGGCACTGAGTAATCCCAGACCCCACATGTTTGGGTTTTTTTTAATGAAAATACACAAAAATGATCATCAGTGCGTTGTCACTGAGTAGAAGCAAAACTGCACAACACTGAGGAGACAGAAGCAGTAACACAACGCACAGAAATTAAACCACAAAACACACAGGAAAGATGTAACTGGGAAAAGGTCAATGATATGAACTACAAGCAAAGCTTTCTGAGATCACAGCAAGACAAGCCATCAAATTTACTCAGAGTGGTGCTATGGGGCTGTAGCACTTCCAGGTCCAACTGGCTCTTGCACCTCCACCTCAGTTATTCTACGAGGGAAATAATCCTAAAGATAACAGAAGGCTGATTAGACTGAAATTAAAACTAAGTATTCAGCACTCAGGCACCAGAAATACTCATCCAACCTTAATCCTGCCTCCCAGCTCACATCTCTTTCTGGTTTTCTGCTGTGTACCAAATAATAACCAGCCAGCATTTATTTGTTACCTGGTCCACATGGTTCTGCTATACTATGCTTTTATTTTCCTTTATTGATATTAAAGCATTTAAAATGAGTGTATTTATTATCTGCGTTGATTTACTTGGAAGTAGAGGGAAAAAAAATCATTGATTGTGTATGCTGGGATCATCCTTAACACCCTTTCCCAAAAGCTGGTTTAAATGTACACATTGTGCCTTTCTGCTCCTTGGTACCAATTTCAATGAGACGGTATCAGGGAATTCATTTCAGACACAGATTCTTTATTAAACTCCTCCAAATTCAATTTGTTATCAACAGGTCTCAATGGCACATTGTTCTTTCCATGGCTCATCTAGCATTTTTTAAGGACTGCAGTCACTAAGTCTTGCTTTTATTAACAGGGGGGAAAAAATACTCCAAACATATCCAGTTTAAGGCCATATTTGATCGCTGTACTCTCTCGTGGGTTTTTTTAATTAAAAAGTAAAATCCTTTTTCTGCAATGCTTTTTTATGTCTTAAACTTTTCTATATAACCAGTGAAAATCCAATGACTGTACCAAATTTCCTGCTTTCCTCGTGTTTCCTGCTTCCTTCCACTATTAGATTGAGCATGTCGAAGATGTTTCACGGATGTATTTTCCTCTAATTAATTCATTACACCATGAACTTCAATTCTGATTCTGCCTTTTTCTATTATTCAGAAAACGTCTCTGATGGAAAAAATCTGAAAAAGATACAGTTGAAGTATATCTGTCCCAAGTATTTGAGGGAATGCACTGGGCACACACTGAAGTGCAGTGGGAAATAATGCACATCAGGAAGTTGCACTGTTTACATTAACACAGCAGATTTGTGACCTCATAATCAGGTAAATTTATAATGGTCCTTTTCCAAGCACCGGTTAATTTGCTAGACTTGTAGAAGAGAAAATAACACAAACCACCTCTACCAGTTCTGGGGTTTGGCTGTGACAGATGAGTGCTTTCAACTCATATTGGAAAAGAAAATTAATACCAGAGGTTTAGGATATGAAATGTAACAGTATACCTGAAAATAATTCAACATCAAAAGTATTATGCAAAGAATCAAAGAAGAAAGGCTGATTAAATGCACTGTGACCATTGCCAAGTCTGCAGGAGCAACAACTACAAAGCTGATCCTAGCAAAGCTGTCTAACCCTTCTTACTCTGCATTATTTTCAGAGACCAAGATAGCGTGTGTTTAAATATAGCTGGAGCAAAAACTGGGGAAAACAGCACATCTCCTTCTGGCTGCTGTCCCCAGCATTCCAGTTTCCATTCCGCTGGGCTCTGTCCGTTTGTTGGTTCAAGAAAAGCAAGAGAGAGAATGAAAGTTCATGGTATTTCAAGGAACTAATTTCACTCTCACACCCTGGGCTATGTATTTTAGTAAGAATCAAATGCTGATCAGGAATACCCAACTCCATCTACATTCAACAAGCCACTACCAGTTTTATAAACTAACATATTAATGAATGTAACACAGTCAATATCAAAACCAGTCAGTTGTCCATCATGTAAACAGCTATTCTTGCCTGGTTTTCCTGTTTTTCAGCCCTGCACTCAACTTACGTCAAAAGTGTAATTAGTTTCGTTTTTACTGTGGTTCATCGCTGTAAAAAGAGGGAACTACTGAAAATTAAGTAGTTCACAGTAAGTTTTTCCTACCTACATAATATATTCACAGTTCTCTTTTTAGTAAGAACTGTTGAAACTTGACACAAATTTGACCACAAGGAACCTCACTACTGGTTTCCTTAGAGTGATTTTTTAGATTTTAAACCTTTCCCCAGTCCTAAAAAACAGGATGATAAGAACTTAGTAAGATACGAATCAATCTTTAAAGAGGAAGCTCAGGGCACAGCATCACAGCTCCATCACTAAGATACCTGGTAAGCTTAAAAATGTCACATCACAAGAAAGGATTTCAGAAACTCGTATGTGATCCAGGATATCAGAGATTGGGAAGAGCTGATTATTTTGGTATTTGCCTCCATTGTATCAAGCACCACAGCTCTGGACAAGCTCTCTGAGATAAAAACCAGCAGCAGTTCCCCTCTGCAGACTATTTTAGACTGACAGACCTTCTCTGGACAGCCTGCTGTGCCAGATAACAAAAATAACCCAAACAAGCAAAAACCCCAAAGCAACCTAACAAAAAAAAGGAAAAGAAAAGTCTTCATCCTTCCTCCTGGCTAAAGAGTCATTCTCAGCAGCATGACCCCTCACAGAAAAGCAAATAAACCCCTCACACTAAATAATTGGGAGGATTTATGGATCCCTTCTTTCCTGCAAGAAACCCATGCTGCCATTTCTCCAGTCAAACCACTGTATGCCATATTTAATCCACATCGAGGCCTTTATTGTGCTGGCACCGAACACTTCGCCTGCCGTGCGAACCCACATGTTTTGGGGTCACTGAAACCATGATACAAAAATGCACCAGAAGGTCCCAGATTCTCCTGCAAGTATCCTGACTGATGATTACACTTGCCAGCTTCAAAGCAGAATTTAATCGGATCCTACAGTTTACTCTCCATGCAAAAGCAGCGGGATGTTTTCAAGAGCCGCGAGTAGCCTGACACTCAGTTTCCATCCGTGATCCAGGGGCAGGACTCCTCCCAGGAGCACTAAGAGGATGCCCAAACTGCAATCCAAGAAAAGTGAGCTCCTGACAGCTCTCCCTGAGGATTGGCTTCCTCTGGAGACCTCAAATACACCACCTGAAATTGAGACTAATTAGCCTACAAGTGCTGAAGAAAACGCAGCTAGAATATACACGGCTAAGACCCACATTTTCCCTCTCTCATCACAGTGGGAATTCTTAAGGACACATCCCAGGGACTGCCCCATCTCCACCACAGAGTTCTGTGGACCTCTGTCCAGAACTGACCAGGTCTCAGAGCAATTATTTAAGGATCTTGCAAGGACACAAATTCCACGAGTGAACTGCCTGCATGGAAAGGTACGAGATGAGGCACAGATCCTTCCCGGAGCAGCTGTTTTCGAAGGCTGAGAGAGGCTATAAATAGAGTGGCCCTTGATTGCCAGTTCACATGAAACTGAAACACCGAGTAAATAGGAAACAGCAATTAGTTCTCAGACGTCTTCCTTCAATATACAGTCACTTTCAATATTTCTGGTATTTTACATCGTAGCAGAACACTACCATCCCAGTGAATGTTTCACTATGCCAGTACCACTCACATTCCAACACCCTGTGGGTTGCATATGGACTTGCTGTTAAGGGTTTTCATCTGGTTTGGTGGCTGAAAAAGAGCAGCAGACAATGGACACATAAACTTCTTAATTTTGTACTGGTATCCATAATTGCTTCAAAAAATTTACCTGAAAATTCCACCCAAACAAACAAAAAAGCCATAAATGCACATGGACAATACCTTGAGTCTCCCAATACTGCTCCTAAGTCAAAACTAAATGCTTGGCTCGCATTTGCCTTCAGCCAGACTGCTGAAACACTATTAAAAAAATTACAAATAGGAAGAAACCTTACTTCCCATTCAGACTGGATCAGCAGTGACCAACAACCAGTGCGACCCATCCAACCACCACAGGCTCAAACAGTGTCCAAACAACAAAACCACCCCATGAAACTGCTGAAGTCTGAAAGGAAAAAGACCCACAGACACCCTGAACTACACACAAAAAGGCACAACAACAGGCCTGTTGTCTGGCAAATCTGCACACAAGCAACCACACCTGACCAGCAGCCAAATTAGTGGGTTTATTAAGGCCAAAACCACCATTTTGAGTAAAAGTGCATTGGCTCCACAAGACAAGCACACCATGTACCAACCCCTGGGTTAAAAGCAGGAGCATCTCCTGCCACCACCAACACAGACCTCCACATGACTCAGTGGGAAGGCTCTCCCTGGTCCTATTTTTCTCAAGGCTATAAAGCTACTGAACTTCTTTAGGTTAAATGAAAAACAGTAAATATGAGACCTTAACCTTGGTCACCAGAGGGATTTTGTTCCTGACTGAAGTTATGTGTACCTTTTATTGGAGCAGCACCCAGAAAAGAGATCTTAGTAAGTCTGTGAGGATGAATTCAACTGACCAAACCCTAACACTTCAAATGTCAGAGAAACGATCATGTAGAAGTAGTAGGGAAAAAAAAAAAAAGGTCTTACAGTGCTTTATGGGAATCTGCACACTTACAGTCCTAATTTTAACACTGAGCTTTTCTGGTCCTACTGGAGCAGGAAAAAACCAATCCAGTCAGAAGGACTGATCACTAAAAGTTAGGACAAAAACAGCTGTCAAGACATAAAACTCAAAAGCAGTCAGACCATTAGTTTTCAACCTTTTTTTTTTTTTTTTTCATTTTATTTCCGAGGGATTTATGTGCATGTGGGTGCTACACAACACACCCACCCCCATCCCCTCCGATGTGGAAACCAACCAGCAATGACCTTGATTTCCTTCGGGGGATTAACCGAGTGCTCGGGGCCAGAAAACTACCCGAGTTAGGACTCGGGAAATGGGATATGCCACCTGAAATTCCACCAGGAAACGAGGCGAAAACCAATCCCCACCACGACCAGAAGGACACACGTTTCTCGGCGCTGTAAATCAGCTCCACCTCGAGCAACTCGGAGGCTTCGACTCCAAAGGCAGGAATTGTTTCGCCACTCCAGCACAAAAGAACAACCCCCCCTCCCCGCCCCGCCTTTTCCCAAAAATCCCACGAGAGACCTCCACACCTCCCAAAAAACCACGGGAATAAATACCGTGGGGTGGGTTTTGGTGGGGTTTAAAGTATTTTTAGCAGCGTTTCGCAGAACCTGCGCCATGACAAAGAACACCAACAGTCCCTTCTGCGAGACGGGAACTGGGTTCCCTCCAGCGAGCCCAAAGCAGCGCTGGAATGAACTTCCAAAGAGGAGCGGGAAAGGGATTCCTGAGGAGCCGGGGACACCAATCCCGGCTGGATCGGGGACACCAATCCCGGCTGGATCGGGGACACCAATCCCGGTTGGATCGGGGACACCGATCCCGGTTGGATCGGGGCACGCCAATCCCGGCTGGATCGGGGACACCGATCCCGGTTGGATAGGGGCACAAATCCCGGTTGGATCGGGGACACCAATCCCGACTGGATAGGGGCACACCAATCCCGACTGGANGAGCGGGAAAGGGATTCCTGAGGAGCCGGGGACACCAATCCCGGCTGGATCGGGGACACCAATCCCGGCTGGATCGAGCGGCTCCAGAGGTGGACAACCCCTCGGGAATGCCCGCGCCATTACCCCACGGGCATTCCACGCGCTTTGTTCCCGGCAAAGCCGGAGCCTTGCCCGGCCTGGATGGCGGATGCCGGGGGAAATATCCCGAGCCGCCCAACTTCCCGGCGGGATCGCCGCGCGCAACAGTTCCTCCCGGGAAAGGGGC
>VWZG01008355.1:224680-269949 GCA_013396735.1 Grallaria varia | reverse complement strand
GGGACAGGCCTAGGCCACGCCCACCGCGTACCGGGGACACGCCCAGAGGGACGACCGGCCACGCCCATCCGGACAGGCCGGGACACTCCCACCGGGACCAGCCGAGGCCACGCCCTCCGCGTACCGGGGACACGCCTACAGGGACCGGCCGCGCCACGCCCACCGGGGGAGCGCCGAGACTGACGGGCGTCTCGCGCGAGCCGGTGACGTCGGCCCGGAGGAGGGCGTGGCGGCGATGCCCCCGGGCCGCCGAACCGCGTCTCCGGAGTCAAGCCGGCGTGAAGCCGCGGCGCCGCCATCTTGGATTGGGGCTCGTTACGTTTCCCTCGCGCGCCGGCCATCTTGAGCGCCGCCGCGAAGCCGCCCCGCGGGCCGCCATGTCTGACACGGGTGGTTTTTGCCCTTCCCGCCCGTCTTCGGGCAGGTGGCGGGGCCACGGCGCGCTCAGCCAATAGCGACGCGCGCTGCGACGCGCCCCCCGGCGGAGAAGCCAATCAGCAGCGGCGCGGCGGGTGGGGCGGGGCTGGCGGGAGGAGCCCCTCAACGCCCTTCAGCGCCCCTCGCTCGCCCCCGGTCGGTGCCCACTCGCCCCGTCCCGCCATGGCCGCCGCCACGGGGCTCCGCGCCTCCTACCACCGCCTGCTCGACCGCATCGAGCTTTTGCTTCCGCCGCGCTTCAGGCCCTTCTACAACCACCCAGCCGGTAAACGCTCGGGGGGTCACCTTGGGGAGCGGGACCTGTGGGTGTGAGGCGGGAAGGCGGCCCCGAGGGGTCCCGCTCCTGAGCGGGGACATCGGTGTGTTTGGGAAGGAAATTTGGGAAGGAAAGTCGGAGCGGTGCGGGTTGGTCCAGCCCCGGTGTCGCTGCCACAGCCCGAGCTGGGCGATGCGGCTCTTCCAAAGAAGCCTGGAGGCCTCGGCAGTCCGAGTGGATGTGCAGGGAAAAATGGGATAGAAAACAGAATGGTGGAATCACGGAGTAGGTTGGGTTGGAAGGCACCCGAAGGATCACCTGGTTCCAGCCCCCTGCCATGGGCAGGGACACATCCCACCAGCCCAGGTTGCTCCGAGCCTGGCCTCGGACACTCCCAGGGATGGGGGATAGCGCTGACAGGGTAAGGAATCTCCCTGGGACGAGCTCCCCTCGCCTGACCTGCGGCTTGCCTCTACACGGGCAAACAGGGCCGGTTGTGTTTTTAGGGAGAAGCCTCTCAGTAAAGGGATGTCCTTCGGTACCATTGAGGGGCTGTTTGTCATGTAAACATGTAGGGGAGTTAAAAGGAGTGCTCGATAAAATCCTGGAATTCCATAGGCTGCTGTTGTCACTGTTCTGTGTCGGTGGGATAGGCAATGCCTGGCTCTTCACCCACCGGGAATGTGCACTGTGGGAAGCACTTCAGCTTTCAGTCTGTGCTCTTGCAGTGCTCCTTTCTTGGAAGGAAAAGTGTTGCTCTGCAGAAATCACAGAGAGTGAAAACCACAGTTCTCATAATGTTTGGTTTTTGCTGAATTCACTAAGCCAATGTATTCGATATTAATGTGGTTTTATATATGAAGTGTCAATATATCCAGCACTTCCATTGTGAAGGTGCCAGGCCTCTGAGAGACACACTCAGTCCATAGGAAAAGCAGCTTCCAGCTGCTTTTATTGGATACAAGACACAGCAGGTGTGTCACTTTTGTTCACCACCACAATACAATTAATAAATCCTTTTTATGGACTCTTTTGCGTGTATCTATATATGTGTATGTATATATATATATATACACACACACATATCCATCTGCATGAGAAAAGCCAAAAGCAGGTACTGAAACTAAACCTTTGCCACTTCTGGTTCAGCTCCGAATGTCTTGAAGGTGCATCTGTGAGAAAGTTATGCAATAGATGTCACTCTTGACTGCAAAAAAAAAAAGAAAAAAAAAAAGTGGGATAAAAATGAAAGGCTGGCATTTTATCTCTGGTGATATTCCTAAGTTAGACTAAAAATCAGGATATCGGTGTCATTGTCATGAAACTATGACTCACTTGTGAGGAACAGGGAATGTGCTTTGTTTTTTTCTGGCACAGAGAAAGCTCCCAGCAAGATAATTGATGCCTGGTCTGAAAAACTGTTTCTTTGGCTGGCATTGCTGGGGGACAGTGGAGGACCTGGCACACCAGCTCCTCAGGCTGCCACGGGAAAGCCTGGGCTGAGCTTGTCCTCCCTCCTCTTGGGTTCTATTTGCCTGATTAAACAAAACTTCTCAGCACAAAGACTTCTCACATTTATTAGAAGTCATAAACTGTATAAACTGGTCACACATGTGATATCCAAATTAGCCTCCACTGTTCTCCCTGCTCTGATGTGCTGCTGTCAAATTCTTCCTTGGGGCATTCTGGATGTCCAGATCAGGAAAGAGCTCACCCTGGCTGGGTGTTGCTGGAGTGCTTCCAGGAGAGGTGTTCTGCTTCAGGCATTCCACAGTATTCCCCAATTACAAGCTTGGATTGGTACCTTCCCTGTCTTCAATTGTTTCTTACTTCTGTAGTCAGCAGTTTTAAATGATCGAGTTATTTAACTGTTATTAATAAAAATTAATGTCAGTCTTCTTGAAAACTTTACTAGCTGTTTAGAGAATGCCAATTTAATAGTTTATACTCACCCCCCCATTCTCTACTACTCCAAATCTGAATTTGTGTTCTAGCATAAATTCAGTTATAGTGATTAAAGCTGCTTCCATAGGGCTGTATTTGCATCCTGATCTTGCCATACCAAGTAGATGCCTCAGGGAACAGCAACTGAAGTTTGTACCTTTAAAAGATGAATATTTACCTGTATTTATTCAACAGTGTTAGACAAAAAGTAACGTGCTAGCAGTTATTAGCTGCAGTTTGAAACTGGATCAGAAGCAGTGTGGGTTATAGAGGGCTTTATAAAAAGCTGCCAGGCCAGTGTTTGTTGATTTCTGGCCTACAGTTGCCCTGCCCTTTTGAGGGCTTAGTTGGCTTTAAGGTGACATTGCAGCTAATAAATACTTGCAACAGTCTCATCCCCCAAATCAGGAGTTGCTTCACAGGTGCCTGCTGTAGAAACTCGAGGGTTAAATTTTCCCCAAGGCATAATTTTAAACTAGAGAGGGCTTTGTTTTTAACCAACCATTTGCCATTTTAGCACTACTGTAAGATACATGTATTTGTGAGAGAGTTGTTTTCCTCCAGATCCCATTCCATTGATTTTTCTCCCTTCCTTTGCCTCCTGGTAGATTCCTGGGGTGTAGGTTTGAAACATTCTTTCTGCCAGAAAGACGCAGCTGTTGAAAGGCACAGGTTAGAGGTGAATGAGAACACCTTCCTGACCTTTGCTCCTGCCTCTGTTTGGGATTTGTGCTCTCACTTCAACCCTCTAATGCCTGTAGTGTGAAGAGGTGGGCTGTGATTTGGGAAGGGAAGGAGGGATTGGCTTGTTACAGTACCAGTAATAAAACATCTTTGAGTTTTAGTTTACAATATTCAGTTTGCAGATTGAAAATATTATTTCTGTTAGTCCAGCTGTAGAGTAAGGTTTTTTTAGTCATTCTTTGGAAACTGTCTTCACTATTCCTTGGCCTTATCCTAACTCTTTTCACTGTAAATCGACTTTGCCTGCTCTAGTGTCCTCAACTGCTTAAAAATGGACGTAGAAAATCCTATTCATCTGTTGCAGAAATGTCTGGGCTGATTACACAACTGAAAGTTGATGCACCGAGTTGATAACTATGAGTATTAGGTGCTGGGGCTTGTACAGTGGTAGAAACTGTGCTAATACACACAAATCATTATTAAAAACAAACCGAAACATCCCAAACTTACTGTGGGTCTTAAAGCAGCCACATCTCACTGAATAATTTAACTTCTTTTCTCTTTCCTCCTCCACTCCCTCAGGTCCCAAGACAGTGTTTTTCTGGGCACCTATTATGAAATGGGTAAGTATAAGATCCCAGCTGGTGTCTGGGTGTCAGTCAGCAGCAAGCCATTGAGCAAGCAGTAGTTTCCCAGCAGATATCTGAGCCTACACAAAGATTTAATACCGAGGCTCTGATATTTAACATCCGTGGAGGAACAAAATTAACCTTCATAACACACAGCACCAACATGCAGGGAGAAAATGCTTTGTGGGAAAATTCTACTTTTTACTGCAAGTTTCACAAAAGCTTTCTCTTGTGAAACATTAACTCAAGGCAGGCATGAGCTGGCATAATGCAAAGCTCCTAAAGCAGGTATTCCTTCAGAGACTGAGGAATTTGAAGAGTGTCTTAGGGAAGCTAATTCCTAGGCCTCCTAGCTTGAAGGTAGGTTAATCATGTCAGAGTGCAAGGTAGTCTTGAGAACACAAAAGCAAAAGGCAGCTGCCATTCTGGCTGTCAGTAACTCTCTGTCCCCTGTGAGGTTCTGCTTCCCGCTTGGCTACATCTCCGGGCTGTGTTTGTGCCCAGGTGGAGTGTTTGCCTCCCCCTAATTCACTGCACGCCTCCTAGTTGTTGTATCAGTACAGATAAAACAAAGACCTCTAAAACCACAAAGCTATTTGATCTCCCTGTTTGATAAGAGGCAAGGATGTCACCTGCTCTTGCCGTTGCCAGATGGTTCCTCACTTTGCCACTGTGAACTCCAGCTTTTTCCAGGCCACGGGCAATGCACTGTGGTCTCAGCTACAGCCTGGTGTCTTTGTCAGCCTGAGGAGTTGCAGGAACCATGGTCAGCCTTCCCCTTCCTCAGAGGCTCTCCCTGCTCCTGAGCCTGAGCAGCAGCCTGGGGTCAACTCCTCTTCTGTCGAAAGAGCTTATACACAGCTGGTTTTAATCTTGTGAACGTGCAGAAATGCTTCCTTAAGCTCACAGGTGATATCTCCACTGAGAAGTTAAAAAGACTTTCCCCCTGGATGGCAAAGGCACATTTTACTGAAGGTACCCAAGAGTCCTAAAAGCGCGTCAGTCCCGTAAGTGAGAGAGCACACAGGAGTCTCTTCCCTTAAAACTGGTTTCTTGGTTGGAGCCAATGGAGTCCTCAGTGGCAGTCAGGGAATTAAAAGCATCAGGACTGTCTTATTTGTGGGATTTTGGTTTTTGGGGTAATTTCGTGGATTTCTTTTTTTTTTTTGTGAACTTGGGTAACCTGAACGTGAAATTGTATTTCCAGTAGAGGGCAATAACACAACAAACAAATCAAGCAGCCTGTTTGCTGCTAACTTCAAGTAGATCAGCCAAGCTATTCCTCAGTTCACCTGGAAGTTTTCTACTTTTACTGAAATTCTATTAAAAAATAAGGACTTTTACTGCCTCAGATGAAGTTGAGTGAAGACTGGGGTGTCACACCTACATCTTTACCTGCAATATCTTAGCCTGAGCTGTAGGAAGAAGGGCCTAATTTAGATAAGCATCTGCCTGTTGCTTACAACAAAAAACTAGGTTTGGTTAAGAAATCAGCTGTACTAAAATTAACCTGGTTCTTGAATTAATACAAAACTGCCTCTGCCTGGAATTTCATTGCCAGCCAGTTGAAACCCCTGTAGCTGTGTCCTTATCCCTCCCACAAGGGACTGGCAGTGGATGGTGTCTCCCAAGAGTCTAACTGCTCATATAATGCATCCCATCTCCTGCATAATGCACGCAGAATAAGCACTGAGCTGTGGAGCAACTTCCCCTTGTAAGGTGCTTCATCAGTTGTTCCAGGAGGCCCTGGAGTGGTGCTCACTGAATTTCTCTTTGCAGGGTTTGGTGTGTGCTGGGCTGGCCGACATGGCCAGACCAGCAGAAAAGCTCAGCACAGCACAGTCTGCAGTACTGATGGCCACAGGTAAAGCCACAGTTACTCCATGTTCTTACACAGCACTGTCTCTGAATCCACTCCTTTCCAAGTCCTCCATCAGTACTAATCCACTTCTACAGAAAGGCTTAACTATAACATGCCAGCTCTTACTACTACTGTTGGATGATAGTTTTGGGACAGCTGTATACTTGTTAGTAAATCTCTAAGCATTCTGTAATCCTATTCCTATACATGTCTTAATTTGGAATTGTCCAGAGCACGTTGCTATGAGTTAGGACATGAATTTCATCTGTTAAGTTACCATGAGACCACTCATTCTAGTAAGTAACCACTTTTGCTTCAGGTCAAGTAATTTTGAAATCAGCCCAGGATATAGTGACTTTTTTAGAACAGACTTTAAGGGATTAAAGAATGGAAGGGTATTTACACTAACTGGAAAGAATTTGCAAGTGTTGCAAGACACTGGAAGCAGTGGTACATGGACTCTGCACTGCTGTCTGCCAAGAATGTACATGCTGGCAGCAACAATAATCTGTAAGCACAGCATCATTTAGGTTGGAAAAGACTTCCAAGATCACTGAATCCAACCATTAACCAGCAGTGCCAAGCCCACCACTAAACCATGTCCTTAAGTGACACACCTACACACCTTATGACTCCACCACTTCCCGGGGCAGCCCATTCCAATGCTGACAACCCTTTTAGTGAAAAAATTTTTTCCTAATAGTCAGTTTAATCCCCCATGGTGCTACTTGAGACCATTTCTTCTTGTCCTGTCACTTGTTACCTGGGAGCAGAGCCTGAGCCCCACCTTGCTACAACCTCCTTTCAGGTAGTTGTTGAGAGTGAGAAGGTCACCCCTGTCAGAGGCAGGATTTGTGGCAGCTAAAGCTGAAAATGAAAACTACAGCTGCTACTTTCTTCTTTCTCCACTTTATTTTGATACATGACACAATGCTGTGTACTTTTTGTAAGATTTGCATAAACCTTTCCTGACGGATGGATTCTGTAATCTCTAATCTAGTGCAGCAAGATGGACGTACTGCAGCAAAATACCACTACCCTGCAACTGTGCTGGAGAATTAAGGTCCAGTCTGCTGTGGAGATTTTTGTTTGACCTTGCTGTCTAGTTATTTTGGAAAAATTCAATACATACCTGTAGCGGTCCCAGTGGCACTTGTTGCAGTTTTCACTGAGAAATAGGTAGTTATAAAAAAAGCAGTTGTCTAACATGAGGTTGTAAAAATTGTGTACTTAAACTGGCCCATTTATCAGTCCCCAAACTTAGGGAAATGTCTGAGTGTTTCACTTTAAAGGCTTAACATCTTTAAACTCTCCATTTTGTTCACCAGGCCTTATTTGGTCGCGGTACTCTCTAGTTATTATTCCGAAAAACTGGAGTCTGTTTGCTGTGAACTTCTTTGTCGGCTGTGCTGGTGGCTCTCAGCTTTTCCGAATATGGAGGTACGTGTTCTGAAGGGCTACTCCACATTCTCCAACCAAGCATTCAAACCACCTCATCTTCACCGGGGATCTATAAATGCTGCCAGCCCCACTGTCGGTGCATCAGGCAAGAGGAGATAGGGATTAATTAAACATTGCAGATCTTTTTTGCTACATTGTTACTTTTCCAGTTAGGTTGGAGTGAAGATTTAAATATGTTCAGTCCAGCTACAGCACGTTTTAAGGAATGCTCCATGTAAGCTGTAGTTTCTGTGTCTAAGGCATTTAAAAGCTGTGGGTCTGACTGACAAATAGCCTAGACTGTGTCCTCAGAAGCTCTGCACTTCCATCGGCCTTCAGCACTGAATTGTGTCAGTTCCAGATGGATCAAAGGATTCTTAAGCAGAGCGGCACTTTTTAATTTTTTCTCTTTAATTATTTCTTGAGGGAAACTTTGGAGTTTCGTGGCTTCAGCACTGGCCAGGAATGCAGCAAACTTAGCTCCTTTGGAACTTCTTACACACATTAAGCTCTCCTATCCCGAGTTTCCACCCTCGAGCCTGTTGTAATTTTAAACCTCCTCTGCTGAACAGACTGTTAGGAAGACACTGTTATTGTAACTGGTGTTCTATTCTATTCTTAGCCTGTGCTCTTTTTTTTTTTTTTTTTCCAATAGGTATAATCAGGAGCTAAAAGCAAAGCAGAAGGAGGAGCAGCGGTAAAAGAGATCCTTAACTTGACAGATCAAATCTTAACAACGCACAAACCCAGCCCCATGGGACCTAGCTTCACTAATTTTAATTTTCTTTTCCTCAGCGAAAATGAAAGAGGAAATTGAATGTTTAGAGATCAGATCTTTTCTAAGTGAATATAACAAAGTATCTCCACACATTGAAATAAAGGACAACCTTTTAAACTGAAGCAAAATTATGTGTTTGTATTGTCTCTTTAAAGAAACTGACTGTGGGTCTCACCTTATCTGACTCCACTGAACAGTGCCAGGAGTGACATAGTGCTGGTGACAGCCAGAGCCTCAGACTGAGGTGATCTTCCCTATCACAGTCAGACCTGGCTAGGGGTTTACCACACTCTCAGAAACCAACAAGTAGCATTTGCATTTCATTCCCTGCTGCTTTTCACTGATAGGGTAAGGACATTCTTTTCAGCTTCAGTTATGTGTATCTTCATTTGTTTCCCAGCCACCACTGTCTTTAACAAAAGGAGAACAAACCAGGATGTGCCACTGGTGTTTTAGCTTCTGTCATCCTTTATAACTCGAGGCAGAAGGGGGTGCATTGAAGTATGGAAGCTCAGGAACAAGGCAGCTTCTTCAAGGTTCAGCTTTCATGAAGATGAAGGCCTTGAAATGCTGGAGTTTTGCAAAGTCCTGTTATTATGTCTCTCCCCACTCCTACTTTCCCCCAATCTCATTAGAGTTATCCAATCCAATATCACTGAGTAACTCCAGCGTGGCATGAGTGGAAAGGTGCCACGCCTTGTTGTGGCACCGACGTCCCCTCCTTTTTCACCCTTTGTCAGCTCCCCTTTTTCAAAGGCTGCCTCAAAATGAAGCCACTTGTGTGTTCTGCTACAGTTCCACTTGCATTTCTGGGTTCTTCCAGCTGACACAGGAACATGGATTATCAATGCAAAGGGTGAGTTCTCCAGCTGTGTTGTTGCTGCGTGCAGTGACTGAAGAACACTGCCAAAGAGAGGTGTTGTATTCCAGCCCTGCTCCCTTCCCAATCCTCAAACATGTAAGATTCATCCAGCAAACCAGTAATGGGAAAAAAAAAAGTGTATTAAAATATTCACAAGATTACAATACAAAACATGACAGTCCGTTCAAGAAAAAATATCCAAGATAACTGTTTCCAGATAAGTCTGTAAAAGCAAAAGCACTAACAGTTGGTACACTGGCTCTTCATGTAATCAGGCCATGCAATGCATATCCAGCTCCCTCACACAGATTATACACCTGTCTTACAGGTGTTTGTTTCCTTGCACACCTCCAGGACAGAGGTTTACAAAAGAAAAGTACCCATGTAGTGTGTTTTCAGTTACATTTACCACACAAGAACAGCCGACATTGCAGGGAGACAGAAAACATTGCACAGCACACTGATCTCCAAAGGCATGGAACTTAACATTGTAGAGTGCAAAAATACCTGTAAATGAAAGGGCTTATTAGCTCTAGGGCAGTGAAGAGAAGGGAAAGAGAAGCCTCAAGGAGAGTATAATTACTGAGCGTAGTTAATATGATTTTGTAGTGTCCCATATAAAAATGTCGCCTAAATAATAGCACTGCAGGGGTGTGGCCACAGTCCAGAAAGTCTTACCCACCTTCTCCACTTCAGTGGTTTTAAAGAGAAAATACTTCCATCACCTCTTATACAGTAAGAACATTTGAGGTCCTATGCAGATACATTAATAATGTAAAATTCCAAGATAACATTTCAATAGAGAGTGAAGGTGTTCTGGTTACAAATCAAAGAATCCTCCTGACCTCCGTGAATCCACTCTTAAGGCAATGCAGCTCCTAAGTTTCATTACACATTTACTGCAGTTACAGATGGTTACCTAAACAGTTCTCAGGCTTAAAAATTTAAAAACCTAATTACAGCTCTTCTAGTCACAAACTCAAATATCACTAAAGCTTTGAGAGAAAACAAAACTGTGTGGGTCTCTGGTTATAAATGACACATCAGGCAGTGAGTTACAGGGACGTGCTTGCCCTGTAATGGCTCTTAATGCCACGTGGTGAACACAGTGACCATCATCCCCATAGAACAACTGCTGAAGTCAGGAGGGGCAGTGGAAATCTGATGTACTGAGTACAGCTACCAAATCACTTAGATTGAGACTTTATAATTATTTGTAATCTTTCTCTTGAAATTTGTTTATGGTAATCAAAAATAAGGAAGATTTCAGATCGAACCCAGTTTTGTTTGCACATTGAATAAAAGAGAACTCATAGCAAGTCCCTTCCATCACACAGACCTTTCCTGGGTCCACTACCCAGGAGCAATGACCCACCTAACAGTTCTACTCATTGAGGCCACTGCCTCCAGAGAGGTGCCTACTCCTCTGCTGGGCTGCTGCAAGCTTGGCACTTCTTTATAAAACAGATGGTCCTAGAAAGAGCTGGCAGCATTGCTACAGCAGGGCAAGGACAATGCTCTCCCCTCAAAGTTCAAGCTGTTTTTTTTCACCAGCAAGGAACAGCATCAGAGTTAAGAGAACAGCAGCAGAGCAAACAGAGTTAAACTTCTGGTCACCGTAATATCAGGATATGATGACCTTGTTTGACTTTATTCTCTGCTTGCTCTACCCAGCAAGGAAGTAGAAGTTCTCTGTCTCCTATGGCTTTACTCAGCAAGACAACACACCACACGGGTTATCGCATCATTAAACAAGCCAAGATAACCTGAGGGACAGGAAGTTCACAAGTGTTGTCTCACAATGCCTTTCCACTTTTCCATGACAAAAAGGAGAGGGATTCAGACTGATTTCTGTCATTCCTGGGGGAGGACACTTCTGTTTCTTTCTAAAAAGATGCTCAGCGTTTTTTAAAAACATTTTGAAGCTCACTCTGCCTTCATGAAGAGGACCCAAGCAGCCCTGCAAGGAGCCTCCTCAGTGTAGGCAATATGAACGTACCTGTAGCCAGACAAAAGCCACGCAAGGAGGCATTTCCTTACATCAGTTGCCATCAGCCAGATAGGCCTGTCTCCTGAAGTTAGCACCAGATCAGCAAGCCTCCTAAAGTTAGCACCACATTAGCGTGTTTCCTGAAGTTAGCACCAGACCAAAATTGTGCTCAGATTCTCCAGTATATTCCATCAGGAAAAGAAACAAAACATCAATAGCAGATTTCAGAGGTAAGGCCCGCCCCATCTTCTCATAGCAGCAAGTTTTTGATCACTACATTCATCGCAATTCTCCCTCTTACTCAAAAATGGCCGGGGAGAAAGATGGTGATGCTCAGGGATGAACACAGGCAGATCAAAATCAAGTTTATCCACCAATCACATCAAATGCATTAGTTTATTATGTAGTGTAAAACAAATGTTGGGAAGTAATAAGGAAAGCGGCAACAGCAGGATTCATCCTGATCTTAATCAGAGAATCACAGAATATGCTGAGTTGGAAGGGACCCATCAGGATCATCGAGTCCAACTCCTGGCCCTGTGCAGGACACCCCAAGAGTCACACCACATGCCTGAGTACACTGTCCTAATGCTTCTCGAACTCTGTCACCCTTGGGGCCGTGCCCACTGCTCTGGGGAGCCTGTTCAGTGCCCAACCACCCTCTGGCGGAAGAACCTTTTCCTGATATCCAACCTAAACCTCCCCTGACTCTGTTTCACGCCCTTTCCTCCAGTCTTGTCACTAGTCACAAGAGTGAAGAGATCAGGGCCTGCCCCTCCTCCTCCCCTCACAAAGAAGTTGTACCTGCAATGAGATCTCCCCTCAGCCTCTTCTCCAGGCTGAACACACCAAGTGCCCTCAGCTGTCCCTCACATGCTTCCCCTCCAGACCCTCCACCATCCTCACTGCCCTCCTTTGGACACTCTCTAATGGCTTCCAATCTTTCTTATATTGTGGTGCCCAAAACTGCCCCAATACTGCAGGTGAGGCCGCCCCAGAGCAGGACAATCCCCTCTTTCACAGAATGGTTTGGGTTGGAAGGGATCTTCGAGATCATCCAGTTCCAAAGCCTCTGTCATGGGCACCGGCACCTTCCACCAGACCAGGTTGTTCACAGCTCCATCCAGCCTGGCCTTGGACACTTCTAGGGATGGGGCATCCACAACTTCTCCAGGCAACCTGTGCCAGGGCCTGCCCACCTTCTGAGTAAAGAATGTCCAGGCTACAGTCACCAATGTGGGCACTGCAGCAGCCAAGAGCAGGGCTCTGGCACACATCAGATACTGGACTGTATCAACAGATGGAAGTTTGAGTTGACAAACTGCCCCTGAGTGTGTCTGGGATGAGGGGATCCCACTCCACCAATTTCCAGCACGGGGTCCAAGCATCACAGCCCATCACATGGAGTCTTGCTAAAACTCCTGTTTAATCCACTTAATAGATGATGATATTTAAAGGTCTTCTGTGGAACAGAAATTTGTTAATTTTTCATCTTGTATGCACTCCTGCCAAAAAATAAAATGCTAAATAATTTACAGAGTTGCAATGGTTAGCGTAGTGTCTCAGTTCCCTATGAGACTTGGCGAGCACCTGAAAACTGAAACCTTAAAAACTGAAACATGTTCTTTCTTTGATAGCAGCCCAGTGCTGGAAGAAGGGTTACACAAATTCAGATATTGCAGGATTAGGAACTGACATCTAGCAGAATAAATTAATCCATGGTTTCCTTTGGAATCTCAGTTTTAAGAACCTGGTTCTGGCTTTGAGGACAACGTCCTGAAACAACCCACTCTACACAAAATAGTTATTAAAGTTCCACTGTCATAATTAAAGGATTATCTAATGGGGTTCTGAAAGGGTCTTCCATGGGCCTGTAACTATTTTTCATTTACTCGGTGTCACAGTGGAATGTAGGTCTGAGTTTGTTTGGAACACACTGCCCAGAGATGCTGTAGAGTTTCCACCCGTGGAGATACCCAAAACTGGGCACAACCTGCTCTGGCTCCCCCTGCCTGAGGAGCAGGGGTTGGATGAGAGGATCTCCAGAGGTCCCTTCCAACCTCAACCATCCTGTGACTGACACTGGAACAGACAGAACTAAGAAATGGGTCAGAATCAGAGACAAGGCATTACGATAGACCAAACTGAAAACTATTTGCTGCCACAAAAAAAAAAACAAACAACACCAAATTAGGATGTACAAAACAGAAACCCTTCTACTAAAGGCTACTCTGAGAAGGCCTCTGCTGAAATGCCACTTGAGTTCTGAGCACCAGATTTCAGGGTACAGTGGGTCAGTGGAAGAAAGATCCTCATCAGCACAGATCCTTAACAATCTAGGAGGAGTTTAACCTAGAAACGAGAAGCTGGGAACTAAACTCAAGCAGCAGACTTGCAGAGATGAAGAAAATAAACTGCCCTTCTGCATCCTTTGTGCAAATACAGGTTACTATTTGCTGCCACAACCACAAAAAACCCCCCCCAAAGAGCCCTTCCTCCCACTCTGATGTCCCACTGGCATCAGTGTCATTCAGCCTCCACTACAGGCTTTTACAAGCAGATAAAGCGTCTCTAAGGAGGTGACTGGTATAATGGAGCCATGGGCGAGAGGTAAGGGAGTACTACAGCTTCCAGATCCCTTGGAGCCCTTTTTCACAATTACATGAAATGACACAGCTTTGAGGAAGAAACATTTCACTGAAAGGTTCAACAGAGACTGAGGTAACCACCTACAGCTACAGCTTCCTATCCCTTTAATCCACTAGCTCCTTAGTTCTCACAAAACTCATTCACAAGCTTCATTAGATCAACACTATCCCTGCACCTTAAAGGACTAAGCATGAATAGCTGGGCTCATAGAGAAGTAAACAGTGACCTGTGTGACACAGGTCAGGTAGACCTAAAGATTTCCTTCACTTACACTGCTAAGACATTTCTGATAGCTAGGAGTCACAATTTGGCTTACAAGACCAAGTGAGAGGGTCTAGTTTACATAAGAAGGCAGCTTTTACCAAGAATCTGACCAAGGAAAGATAAATACCCTGTATACATTAAGAACTCAGTGGATATAAAGAAGATGGGTTCCCTATATTCCTCTCAACTGAAGAAATTAGGCCTTATAAGCAAAAAATTAAAAAAGAATCTCCGGGTCAATCTAGAATCTTCAGGCATCTTCCAGTTTCTCCATTAATAATTAAGATAAAATATTTAAAAATTGTGATGCGAGTTTTCACTTTCTCTCTCGTCACACAAGATACAAAAAAAGAGTATTGGCAATTTATAAGCAAAATTCTTACCGCATTTCAACATGCAACATTGGTCTCACTTCTGTACGATTAAATAGACTATTTACACACAATACATATATATCTTTCCCTCTGTATGCACATGCATCGGTCCTAGCCTAGGCATCAAAGGCCACATGTGAGTTCTCTGGGTCAAATCTTGTTCAAGCAATTCCAGTCTGAGTGCGTGTTCTCCTTTGGACAGCTTAGGATCTCGCCTCAGTTCTTCCGAATGTCAGCGTAGACCACGGACTCTGACTTGTTGATCTTGTCGCTGTGCTGTCCCCCGGAGTGATCTAACTGCGCGTAAATGACTGGGCCCTGGGGACACAACAGAGAGGCACCGTCAGCACTTCTGGGGACACGCCACGTGTCTGCAGCGAGATGAAAGCCAAAGCGAGACCACAGAGCTTTAATGACTGCGAACGGCACTTGGAAGCAGGTGGAATGAACCCTCGCCTAGGAATGACCTCTAGTCTGCCACCTTTCTCCGCTGGGAGCAATGCCAAACAGCACCCTTTCCTCCCTCCGAGGCTGCTGCGGCTCCTTGCTCCCCACAAAAAGCAGAATCTGGGAGTCCTTTGCTCTGAAAAGCAGCAGTTCTGACGTGTGATGGAGTAAAGACATGGGGTTTAGTCAGATGTACACCAGATTTACCAACAGAGTGTACTTCCCCCGATGCCACTCAGGTCCTGGAAATCCCAACACAGCTGGACCACTTGGATAAATGAGGGAGGGAACAAACCTGCAGCCACCCTGTGACACGAGTCACTGCCCAGAGAGTGGTGGGATCAAGACTTACAGGGCAGTGAGCCAGGAAGTACTGATTGTTAATTTTTCATCTTGTATGCATTACTGCCACTACTGAAGTATTGAAATGGTGCAGCAATCCAGAATTCTTACCTGACTTCCCAGCCAGCCCAGGCACTGCACAGCTCCACACACACCCTGGGCAGGCACAGCCACCTCGGGACCTTTGCTGGGCTGGTGGAGGATGTCACAGCACTGTCCTCCAGCTGAGCGTGCAAACACGCCTGAGCCTTCCTAAAACGCCACAGCCTCCTCAGCACAGCCCACCAAACCTGCAGCTATGGAGACAGGCTGAAGACAGGAGTGCAGCCTGCACAGAAGAGGTGCCCAACAAGACAGGAGGGACCTCTCTGGCAGGGTCTGACCTGCAGCTCTCACCTCAGCAGGGACCACACACCCACATCCCCGAGCAGGAGGGAAAGGGACTGTCCTGTGTGGGGGTGAGTGGCAGAAATTACAAAGAGCTTTTAGTGTGGTTGTGGCTCTTTTGGCAGTTTTTCCTTCAAAACATTTCATCCGTTTAACTTTTTCGGTTTCCCTTATGTCCCAGGAGGAAGGAGCCTTCACAGGCATTTCTCCTACTCCATTCTTGCCAATACTTTTGGAATCCTGCCAAATTAGAAAACATTTCTACAGAACTGACCCAGAAATCCATCTATCTTTCAAAGCAAATAGGAGCCAGAGATGAAAAGAGACCTTCTGTACAGAAAATTAAGCCCCTGAAGGACTGTAAGTGCCTTCCTGCACAGCTGTTTCCCCCTCAGCACAGTGGCAAAGCACACACCTGATAAATACCTTGTTCTCTTTCATGAGTAATTTAAATCTGCATTTTCTTCCTTCTGGGTAAGGTATTTCCAAAGTGATAAAAGGGTAGAGGGAGAAGATGGACAGAAGGAGGAAAACTTGCAAGTAAATATAAAACACTGAATGTGAACAACAGACTGAGGAAACAAAGAGAAAAAAAAAGACACTGATTTCTTAGAAAATCCTGGATTTCAAATCTCATTAATAGACTTCTTTTTTTTTTTCCCTTCCTTTTTCTGCTATTTGCTTTCATGTTGTTCTGTTCTCCAACCTTACTAATTCCAATTAGAGTGCAGTGTCTATATAAACTTCAAGGCAAAGTAATCCTAAAGTTTATTTGCAAGCAGTTGTGGAAGCCTCATCTCCCTGAGGCCAGAGCTCAAGAGTATGATAAGTTCAGCTCCAGAGCACTTTCCATCAGTTAAACATAAAAATAATAAATCTATAAGTGCATAAAGTACTCATTATGGCATTTCAAATTTCATTCAAGTAAGTCTGATGGCCCAATTTCCTCCCACAGGAGTTCACTCTGGATCAGTTATCACTATTCTGACCTAACTGATCCTGACCCTTCAGAACTAGAAGACAGATCAGCACTGCTACATAAAACCAGCATTTCCCAAAGCCTTGCAATTTTTCCATTCAGAACCAAAGGGAAAAGAATAGCAGGAGTACCTGCTAAGGGTCTGTCAGCAGGGTCATGAATTGCAAGTTACAGCAAAGGAAAAGGAATTACAAAGTTAGACCATCATGATCTAACCGGAGTCTAAGAGTATTTTCAGTTTTTTTTAGATCCTGAAAGATGTTCCAACTACCACAGATTCCAGCTTCAGGAAAGTTATCTGAAATTTAAATCAAGATTCCTGGCACTAAGAGCTGCTCCTTCTCAGGGCCGTGAGAACCAGCTCAAAGCCTGGGACAGAGCTCGAACACAGCCTGTTCAGCTCTATCTCAAATCAAACCAGAGGGAGCAAAGCCAGGGATCTGCACTTCTGTAGCAGATATTAATGCAGCTTGAGTGCTCCCCATTTCTACATCCCCCTGTTTAGGACCTCTGCACCCTGCTCTGTGCATCAAGGAAGTTCCACTTTAGGATCAGTGGTCTCTCAGCCTGCTCAGAAATGAGTATTCAGCTACTTACAGAGCACAAAGGCAAATGACAGCAACCCTGGGGTTGGCATATCCTGGGGCAGCACACACCTGCCCTCCAGTCTGACTGCTGCAACCCAGTTTATTAAACAAGGCCATCCCTGTGGGAAATACACACAGTCCTGGCCTTCACTGGAAATGTGTTTCTTACACGTTCAAGTAACAGTCGTGGTAGAACGGGGGTCACCACAGAGTGATGGCACAGATGAGAAACACCACATACGAATCTGACAGGACAGAACGTACCTGAGGAGAAGGAACAAGTGGAGCTGATTCAATCAGCTGAACAGTCACAGAATCAGCTTTGCACACTTTCAGCACTCTGGGGCACTCCAGAAAGCAAGGTTCACCTCGCACTCAAAACACAAAGGAAGTGCAGGCTCAGAGCGCTTTCAGCTGAGAAATGATGTGGACAAATACCCCATCACTGATGCTTAAACTGCTACACAAATAAAAAAATAATAAACTTAATTAATTCAAACGTCACTCTTAAAGAGTGAACACCTCTGTCACTGTTTTTAACTTGCAGTTCTTTTCCACCAGTGAAGCACAAAGCATTCAGTCCCTTCCTACACATCCTACCAAGTAAAAGGCCACAAGGAAGACCACGGGCTTTGACCACAGCACTGGCCGTGGGAACCACTGGTCTCAAACTGCCAGGCATTCCAGGAGACAAGAGTGTGCCTGAATCAGCCAGCAGCCTGCAATAGCTTCTGGGAACTGCCAGGGATCTCTGAATATCTGCATTTCACCTCCACAATGCTTCAAAAGCTTGAATACTACAACTCATTTTTTCATTACCAAGAAATACCAAGCTTTACTTATATGTGATGCTGGATTTCAAATATGCAGATTTGCATGCTGATACGACCCTTAAAAAACAACCAACAAAACAAGGACTAGAAGTCAAAAATACAAGTGAAATAGAGAAATATAACTAAAATTTGGTTTTCTCACAAATTTAAACATTCTGTTCCAAATCTGATCTCCCCTGATTTCACTGTGGATCTTTTTATAGAAAAGAAAATACGTTCACTTATTCTGTTTACTTGTTCTGTAAGATGGGGCAAATGTTTAACCACTTGCTGCTACAAATGTTTGTTAAGAAAAGAAAATCCAGAAAAAACTCTCTGTTGCCCAAGAGATTAAAAATCTAAAAAACCGAATTAAAAAAAGCCATTTGCAGTACTTTTCCTTTGGGGTCAGGAGTGTTCTCACTTTGGGTCTTCCTTTAGGAACTTACCTGCAGGAAGACCCTGGAGGGCTCTATCAGGGAATACGCAGACCAGAGTAACTACAGAAGAGCAAAAGCTGATCCTGAGTTATCTTTACATACTTCAGATTTACTCTAACATGTTCCTCCCAGTACACTGAGACTCAGAACAGCGGGGACAGGGGAAGGTGAGGACACTGCAAGTTTTCACACCAAAACATTACTGTATTTTTAATTTAAAGATATAAGTGCAGAACAGCAAAACTCTTAGTCCCTGAGCATTCAGGGTACTTGCATGCACTGCTTCATCCCATGACAGGAATTAGATAAAACATCTTTGTCTTTTGACCCAGGGATATCAACTCCAACACTTACTGCAACATGAATCCCACAAAAACTTTTCTTTAAATTATTTTTAAGGGGGAATGGCAGGAATCACCTGTCTCACTCACCCATTCTAGAAGCTCCTCCTATGAACTAGAAACGGTAAGCTTCATCTAGGCCTCAAAAGGCTGCTGCTACTAGACTCATTCCAGTCAAAATCTGAACTACCTTTAAACCTTCTAATTTCAGTATATAACCTCTGTGTTCAGAGATTAACTGATCTCTGAAGTCAGAGGGCAGCTTTGTGGGCCTATGGGCTAAAATTCTGGAAATACTGCACAGCCCAGGACAAAATGCATTTCGAAACCAAACTAGAAGCCCAATAGAATAGGGAGTTTGACTTTATCCAGCTCACTGTTAGCACGTTTAGGTTTTTTCCTGTAGTGTTAACACACATCTCCATTGTTTTGTCGGGAGAAATTAGGAATCCAGGTATTAACTTTGATTTAGAAAACCCATCAGTTCACACACTGCTCTGCAGCCACTTTCTAAAAAGTTGGCTAATCAGTAAAATGCTCATTTCGAGCTTAAATTCATTCAGGATCTGTACCTCCACAGGAAAATTGCTGGGAATACACAAATCAAGAGGTAAGAAACAGCTTCCAAATAAGGAAATCTTGCAGACTTTTAACAGGTAATCAAACATTGCAGAGAATCCCTGTCTGACTCAAGCACTCTCCCCTCTGACTAATTTCCCATGGAATGTTAAGCCTGAATAAGAGACGATTTTTTCCTTCAAAGTCAGCAGGTCTCTGCCAACAGGAGGAAGCATGGAGAGCCCACACAAGTTGGGAGGCTCTGCAGAAGAGAGCTCTCAGCAGCACCCCAAAGTGTGTCATCCCCAAATGAGTCATTCCCAAAGTGACCATCGCTGGGCAGTGGCTGCACCACGCCAGCCCATTTCCTTGTGGAGGAAGTGCAGGTCACGGAGCATGAGAGAAGTGGAATTCCTTCCCGTTACAATCTCAAAAGAGATTAGGCAGCTTTATGGGGTGATTACATATCTGGCAGACAATGCTGTCTGTGCACTGAACTCACTGCCTGCTCCTGACCCTTGCCAACCCTGCACTTCTCTATCACCTGCATATGTTAACGCACAAGATCACAACCATCTTTTTTTTATATTTTAGTATGAAAAGGCCACGAAACTCCACCTCAGCTAACAGCAAGATGCTGTTCTCTCAATTGCACTAAGCCTTCTTACAGAGGAGTCCACCAGTCCCAGCTTACTGTTTGGAGCACACACTTTTATTCCCCCCAGCACCTTAACAGCACCTAAAGCAAATCTCCCACCCTGCCTTTATCCTTTCCATACCATCTTTCCCCCCCCCACTCGGGGAGGATCCTGCTCCGGGAAGCAGCAGGAGGCAGCAGTTTACCTGGTGTGATCTGGCGGGCACGCTGTTTACCAGGCCCTCTGTGTCGGAGGGCGACTTCTGCGGAGCCTGCTTAACCGGAGACATCAAGCTCTCAGAGGTACTGCAGCTGACGAGGTGGCAGAGCAGAGTTTGCACGACAGTGTTCAAGAGGCACACACAAAAAACCAAAAAAAAACAAAAACAAAACAAAAACCAAAAACAAACAAACAAACAGAACACAAAACAAAAAGACGGGTGATGGCGAGATGAAAAGTGGCAGATTATGCCAAAGTAAAAATGAACATAATGGATTCTAAAATAAACACATACAATTCTCCATCTCTCCCGAGATATTTCTCTAACTTTCCTCCAGGTTTCATTGGAAAGAAACATGAAGGAACAACTATTAACACAGGACAGCAGTTCCTCCAAAAGCCTCATTCCTTAGATATTCCCATTCAACCCAACCCATGTGTGTTCCTCTCTGAGGCTTCAGACTCAACTAACAGTGGTAAACAGGAATTATCTTCTAACTCGAGGTTAAACAGTCCCCGTTACTGAGTTAAGTGTTCTACCAGTGCTGCAGTTAGAGCCAAGACCTGCAGGAGCCCCCAGCTCTCCAGATCAGCAAGGTACTTCCCCCCAAACTCCACATTAGTTCCCTTGCTTTTGGTTAGGCTCTGATCCCAGAATAATTCTGCCCACTCACAGCAGACACTGGCCTCTGGAGCAATCACCTCAAGAGTCCCACCTGACATTTAAGCTGTGTGCCCTCCTATAGCTACTTGAATAATCAAGCAAATCTTGTTTTTCAAACAAAAGAATTGCCTTGTTGTGAGAACCAACAGGTCCAGAAAAGGCTGCCAGTTTTCACTCTCTGGTTGCTTCTTTCCACCTGCTTAAATCAGGACTGGAAAAAAAAGCAAGTCTGTGACAGAGAAAGGAGTACTACACATCTCAGCACAGGACTAAATGCCCTTAAAGTCAGTGGCTTCTGGGCAATGCAGTAATGGCTCTGTCAGTGCTAGGTCTACCTCCTTGTACCAGAGCACCCAGGAAAGCAAACCAGACACCTCCCTGGCAGCAAACACAGGAGTCCCCTTCGCTACCACAACCCTCTGGCCACTGGGCCTCCTTTTCCCTCAGTCTTTGTGGACAGACAGTCTAGAAAGCAACTACAGAAACAGCAAATGAGGACAGTGACATTAAGCAGACCACCTCCTCACAGGGCAAGCATTTTTAACTCTCTGATAACTTTAGCCATAGCAGACTTAGCTCCTCATATATGCAGCAGTAAGAATTTAAAAAAAAAAATACTGCTCCAGCCATCATGGAAGGGGTTTCTACTGTCTCAGAGACAATGCAGCCCTTCTGTTACTAAAATTATGTATCATTCATTGTTTTATTCACAAAATTCCTCAGAGCTATGCTATCTAAATGTGATCATTCCAGTTTAAGCAACTGATGTCCTTAGATCCCTGCAACTTTTCAAATGCCCAAGCTGTCTGAGACAGAGGAACACTTCCAGGGAATTTACTTTTATTTTGAAATGGAAAGGGCTCTGAATTTCCTGTGCTTTAGTCAATGCACTGGAGAGGTCACTGTTGGAAGAGATGGAGGAATACCATCTGGGATAAACAGCAGTTCCACCCCACTTAGACATGAGACAATGAAACCCAAGCACCCAGTGAAATGCATCATCCCTTTGCCGACAGACTCCAGCACAAATTACAGTGACATTATGTTAGTAGAGAGCTAGCTGGTTAGTCAGCAAAGGAAGAGGAAATGTGTACACACACAGGTATTAACAGCAACCACCAACTTGATTAGTTACCATGGTGTCTAGTGGGACTGGAAGAGAAGACCCAGCCCTGTTACATTCCCAATCTGGCGTCTATATCAGGATCTCTGTAAGGAGAGGAAGGTAAGCAGGGTCCGATCCCAGCACAAATAAGGCAGAAAGAAAAAAAACAAAACAAAATAAAAAAACCACCAAAGTCAGAGCATGAACGGAGACCGTGGCCATGCAGGGGTTCCAGATGCCACGCAGGGCCCCAGCCCACCTTGGTTCAAGGGCAGAATGGTTATCTGGGAGTAAGTGCATTGCTCCACCACCACACACCGGGTTAGCATCATAGAGAAGACAGTCTGTAAGTTCAGAGGGGGTCACAGCACGCTTGGGTTCCCTCTACACGTCATGCAGAGCTGGCATGGTCAGTGAAAGCAGTGAAAGGTTTAAACCTCAGAGATTACTTTCCCAAGAGAGCAGTTAAATCTGCTACAAAAAGTCACAGTGCATGAACTACTGCTCCAGGCTCGGCACCAGCATGTGTCCTTCAGCGGGAAGACACTGGAGAGCAGGTCAGTGGGAAACAAGGCAAGCAGGCCACCTCACACACACTGCTGGTGCATGACACTGCAGGCTTCTCTTCAACTCTGAGGGCGAGGACACATGCAGAAAGGGAAAACCAGGCTTTCCACACCACTCTGAGCACACACAGCCGCCTTTGATGAGTTTAGCCTTACCATTGGGCAATAGCCAACTCCCTTTCTCTAAGTTCTCCAACTGGGGAAAGGACAGGGCAAAGTTTAATTTGGAAATCCCCACAAGTTTACTTTTGGAGTTATTTTCTTTTATTCCAAAGGCAACCCAAAGAACCTGCAGCAAGCAGGAATATTTGTTGGGGACAGAACAGAAGAAAGTTGTAAGTTTGGGGGTTGTTTCTGAGACTACATACCTAATTTTCATTTTTTTCTTATAGAAGCAAATCACCATCTAATTAGAAAGGAGAAAAAAGGAAGCATCTCCTCCACCAGTACCAAGCTTCGTCACCACAGGACTCAAGTCTGCCTTTGCTAATTCCTGCTTCTTTTTCCTATGCCCATGCAAAGAACCATGCTTCACTTTGGAGTTATCCTCCTAACACTAAAAACCCTGCAGGGATGGTAACAGTTAACCAAAACCAGACAGTGAATGAGAATGGATGCAGAGTGGCTACTCCTTCCTTACTCTGAAGTGGGGCGATGACTGGGATTTTGGCAGGTACACTCCAGGCTTTGGAGTCACACACACTGGCAACTGAAAAATCCAGTTCTAATGTCAACACAGAGCACTCCTTAAAAGTGCATGCATGGCACTTTTCCTCTGGGGGTGGTAGGGAAAACAGACCTGGAGGGAAGGGGAACAGAGCAGAGCTAGGGGAGCTTGGATTAAATATTCTTAGGGCATATATGCTTGTGGCTGGGGATCAACTTCAATATCTAGTGATTTTCAGGTGCAACTCATGGTCGGTCTGTCTTTTCAAGCAGAGTACAAGGATAATCATTAAAGGCAGGTGAACAGCACTCCACACAGCCATACCCTATCTGTAGTCACGGCTGCCAAGACTCAGCTGAAACAACTCCTACCCCCCTTTAAGCCCTCCCTCTGATCTTGCTGCTGGTTCCTCGCATCACCCACAGGTGAGGAGGGAGATCTCTTACCCAGAGTATCGTTTTTTAGAGTTGTTCTTTCTGATGACAAGACACACGACAATAGAGATGAGCGATGAGAGAGCTGTAACCGTACCGATGGCTATCCCCGCCACCGTGGCAACGGGGAACGCAGGCAGGCTGTCTGGGGAGAGAAGGGAGAAAACATTCAACTCTTCTGCATTCCCTCATGCACAGGAGTGCAAACCCCAAACGCCCTCGAGCTTGGATTCGATCAGAGCAGAAGGCACTAATGCAATACCCAGAAATGACAACATGCAGCCCACGTGGCAGCGACAGCAGGCGGCCAGCAGAACAACGTATGGACAGAGCATACACCGGGGTGTTCTGAGTGTCACTGTCCTTCAGAACAGAGGTCAGACTGAACCAAGAATTCTTACACAAGTGACAATAAGGACAACCCTGCCTCACTTTGTATCTCAAGTGGGGAGGGCAGGGGGGAAAGGTTATATCCATCTGCAAATTCCCAGCAAGGTCAACAAGAAAAGGCAGGCATACCTGAAAGCAGATCTGAACACAGTACATTGCTGGGTGTTCTGCAGGTAACATGCAGCAGACAGCATTCCTACCCATGATCACTCTTACCACCATTTATAAATGATTCTGGTGCCTCAAAATACAGCTCTATACATTTTTATAGACTCATTTTTTCTCTTCTTGTGTCAGGATCATTAGACATTAGCAGAAATACACGTAGTATTGCTCTAGTCACATTCTCTCTGATATTATTTTGGAGGAAGGTAGGTCAAGAAAGAGCAATCAGAAACAAAAGCGAGTCAGAGAATGAGTACAAAAGACCTACAAGATAAAGAATGCACAGACTACCATTATAGCTTTTCCCAGTAAGAAATGAAGTCCCTTCCTTCCCCCTTGCATCGTGTTTAATGCAAGGAACATCTCAGGCCAGAGGGTTTCTTACAAGACTCTGTGCTGTACTAGCTACTTGCACCAAATACAAGTGAATCAGCAAAAGACCCAACAGGTAAAACAACTCTCACAGAAAAATGTCTCAGACTTTTCTCTCACCCCCATCTGCTGAGGTTGGAAGGGACATCGTGAGATTGCCTAGTCCAACCCCGCTTGCCAAGTGGGATCAGGTAGCACAGTTTGCTCAATATTCTGTCCAGCCTGGATTTAACTGTCCCCAAGGACGGGAGACTCTTTGGGCAACCCATTCCAGTGTCCAACCACAGTAAAAATGTGGGGTTTTAAGTTCAGACAGAATCTCCTGTGTTTTGATTCATGCCCACTGTCTCTTGTCCTGTCACTAGGCACCACTGAAGGGCCTGGCTTAGTCTTCTTTAGATGCCATCAATGTACATAAATATCTGGTGAGAGGATCCCCCTGACCCTTTCTTCTCTCTTGCAGGCTAGATCACCCCTTCTTCTCTTCTGCAGACTGGACAATCCCAGATCTCTCCCTTTCTCCTCCTATGAAAGGTGGTACAGCCCCCTAATCATCTTAGTCAGGTACATAAGATGTGATAGTGTTTGAGCCCCATGGAAAAATAAATTTATTTCTCTAGTTTCTGTGCTTTTTCACCTTTTTGAAAGTGGAGGAATAACTCTCTGCAAAAGCATCAAAAGACACATACATTTCTGTTAGTAGATCAGCTGCTGCCTTGTAAATCACAAAAGTAAACATATACAATTTTTCAGAGCAAGAAATCAAGTCACCATCCAAAATTATAGAGCAGAGTGTTTGCTGGAGGAATGATATGAAAAATTTGATAGTTATGCCACTTCTTTGACTCAGGGTTTATTCTGGTTGGTTCAATCTTTATTGCTTCTCAGAACATGGTCCAACAGACTACAGGAGCGCTCACACCATTTTATGATCACATAGTTCAACTGAAGAATGTTTTGCCCCAATGTTTTTCCTATATATTCCAGCATTCCACAATTACATGAATTCCTCCTAAGTACTTCCAGAGCAGCCAATGACTTCATTGTAACAAAGACTCCCAGCTACATAACCATGAAAGCTAACGTTTTAGTTAACAGCTCAACACACACCAAAAATCCAGCCATTCAGAGAACTCTTTCCACTAATTATCACTGTAATTTGAAGCAATTTCCATTTCACCTGAAAGCATGTTCGCATCAGTTTTATAAAACAGGCAGGAAAGGGAAGTTTCCATTGCTCCTAAGTATAAAGATTTTCATACAATGCTCATTTTTTCCCTCATGTGTGTTCAGATCAAAGACAGACTACCTCCAGACAGCACCAGCTACCTTGAACACAGTGTTAAGTAGCTGCCTATTACAAGCAGGGGGAGCCTAATGTAAGAACTTGGAATTCCCCACAAATTTCTACTATTTAGGCTTTAAACAGTAGTCACTTCCAGATTCAGATGTGCTATTAAAAGAACAGTCTTGCTTCTCAATCCTCCCAGTAGCATCTTTCCAACATAGCTGATGGAGCTGATTGTGCAAACACTATGTAGACACTGCAGTGAAAAATCAGCTGAGTCAGCTTGGCTTGGCAATTTTAAAAAGTTAGGCCAACATCTGACTTATTAAATGTTTAATCCAAAACTGAAAGCTAACAAAGCATCTATGAGATCATTTAAATGTGTAAAGTATTTACGTGGCTTTGAACAGTTTACAACAGCAGACACGTGATTCAGAGCAGATGTATACATGGTGGAAAAAAAATATGCACAAGACTCAACATGTACTTCTTTCAATTGAAAAACATTTCTTCAGCTCAGTTCAGGATGAGTTATAACCTATTTATTACAAGAGTAGTACTTTCAGGTGAAGTCAGAATTTAAGACAGAATTACAGCTGTAGCTTGAAAACCTGTTTTCACCATCTTCCTAAGAATCTGAAGGCAACTGTTGCAGCATTTTTCTAATGATGAGAAGTATTTCAAATACAGGGTTTCCTTCAGAATCGCTGAGATTCTCTTGTCCAGATGCCCCACCTACTGGGAAGCCAGCATGCAAGTCTGTTGAAAAATATCAGCTGAATTAGTGTACTTAAATCAGTCTTCATTTCAGGTTAAAACCTGAAGAGGCCTTGCCAAGACAGCCTGACTTTGCCAAACTGGCAGTTGCTTTCCTGCTTCTTCACAGCGACTACCAACACATTGTGAGAAAATAAATTCACTCTACTCTATACAGACTTCAAATTTCCAGGAAACAGAAAGTTCTAAGTGATGGCTGGACCTTCAGAGGTTCCATCCAACTCAAACTGCTCCATGAACAGAACAGTTAGATACAGACCTTGCCTACATAAGAACATGGACTGACCTCACGAGCAGGGATGCACACCTGCTATAGCAGCAGCATCATTCTAACTGAAGTATACACATAAGTATCTTCCCTAACATATTAAAATCTAATGAAACAGCTGCATCAGCACTGCAATTTTTCAATGCAGCATATACTCCTGTCCTTATTAAATTATGAATTTGGAAATCCAATCACTGTAAGAATCATTTCATTGCAGGAAACATCTCGTTTGGCTGAGCTCCAGCTTGGGCAGAACAATCCAATGTTTTGGATGATCAAAGGAAATAAAGAGCCAAACTGACATACAGAATCTAAGTGCTCGGACAGTTAATGATACTACCAAATGCTAACCAGAAGCCTGGTGTGGCTGCTTGCAGTTTGTAAGGGTCACCACTGCAAGAACATGCGAGTAGAAGAGACTGAATGTATGTCCAATACAAACGCCTTCACAGGGAAGACAGGAGCGTTTCACTGCCTGTCAGTACGTGCTTGGGCCAGATTTGGGGGTTTGTATTCCATTATATATACCAGAAGAGTTCCAAATAGAAGAATCTGCCACTTTCTCTCCTTGCTCCCCAGATTTCAAACATCATCCTGCCCCTTAATGTAGCATAAAACAGGGAACAGGACTGTGAAATGAGAAGATGGGGTTTCATTTCCACCAGCTTTTTCTAATAATTGTTAAAAGCATAGGAATTAGTGGGTGTAGAGGAAAAGTGTATGATGTTCAGTTTTTTAAACAGCTGACAGACACTGGCTCAATTATTAGAACCTGGAAGAAGAGAATGAAAAATATAGTTGTTCTCTCCACGCTACTCCTCCACCCCCAATAAAACTGACAGACAAGGAAGGGGAAAACAAAATTAAAAAAAAAAAAAAAAAAAAAGGTGGGAAGGAAAACAATCATATAGGGTGAATACCTTTCTCCACAACTCTAACTCGGATTTCTCCTGGTTTGACAACAATGTCAGGTGGGTTCTTGACATCGCAAATGTACGTGCCGTTGTCCCGGAACTGCATGTTTGATATCGTGATAGAAGCATCTTTCTTGTTAAGATCTCCAGCCCAAGTGATCCTGTCTTTAAATGGTATGTCCTTTCCGGGGTATGACTTTCCATTAGAGTAATAGAAAAACTGCAGTCAAGGAAAAGAGGATATAAGAACAATCCAATTAGAGATTACAGAGCTACTGTGCTTGTCTCACTATTACAGCATCAGAATCAACTGTATTATACATATTTGAGACATTTTTTCTCCTTCTACCTCACCACTTCAGTCTGGCTTGCTGCCTCTTGATCACATCATCGTGCTATGGCTTATACCTCAACCATACCAGCACAATAGTCTTCAAGTTTCAGTTTTCTGTTGGTTTTGATTTCTTTTGTGGTTGGATTGTTAGGGGTTTGTTGGCATTTGGTTTTTTTTTTGCACACAAGGACGTGGGGCAAAGAGGAAAAGACCGGTAACCTGGGAATAATTAAAGGACAGAATAGTTCTGGAACACAGCCATCTGTCTTTTAGGCACAGGAAGCCATCTGCATCCTAGTAGGAAAAGGATACCAAGTTTCCTGACTCGTGTGTTTCTGTGCATTACTTGCAACCAAAGCACAGCTAAATTAAAGTGCAATATCCTCCTTCCTTCCACCTCCCAAAAAATCCCATGAGCAATTTAGACCTTATCTAGCTGTTTTCCAGAAACCTTCAAGTAACTAAACAGAACCGTTTCTTAGTTTTCAGGTGACTAAGTTGCACACGGACCCTCCACATCCCAGACATGACCAAAAATCCTTGAAGAATGAACCTGTTTAGTACAGTCTAGGGAGAAACTGCGTGTTTACTAACTATACCTGACCAAAATTGGAATTTACAGCAGCAGAAGTGCATAGACTTCTACAGGACACTTCTGCTTTCAAATACATGGGATCCCCCACGAGAGGTCTACAGATTACCATAAACCCACCAAAGTATCTTCGTGTGGTAGGAAGTCTGCTAGCACACAGTCATCTGTCAACATTTTGGAGGAACTCAGCACCAGTCTGCAGCTTTTCCAGCTGGATTATAACCTTTAGCACTGCAGCACTGTGTTACCACCCCACTGTGCACGGGGCGGGGGTCATCCAACTGGAAATCTAGAAGGAAAGAGGTATATTCCTCAGCTCTCTAGGTGTCCTCACCTGAGGGAGGAGAAACCACAAAGCAAATATGTCCTGAAACACAGGCTAAGTGACTGTGGTGGGTTCACCATGGCTGAATGCCAGGTGCCCACCCAGCCGCTCTATCACTGGCTCAGCCAGACCCACCACAGTGACTCAAGCCACTCCTTGCCTATGATTCAGTGGTTTAACATGAGACTTCTTTTGAAACCTAAAAGTGATGGATTTCAACTGGTTTAAGCCGATTATGAAACTCTGCTGTGATCAGATGTTTCATCAATGCAGAAGTGTCTCTGTCACTGGACACGTGTCAGTGGAAGGGGACAAGGAGGGGAAGCTCTTGGTCAAGTCAGCTCCACCACATGACCACAAGACTGCCAATGTGATTCCAAAGAGGCACAGGACCATCCTTGTCAAGAGAAGTATGGACTTAGCTCAGACATGAGCTGATCATGAGATTGATCTTTCAATTCAGGCCCACCAAGATATGTAATGACATGACTTGGGCTCATATAAAAAAAGTGTTCTCTCCGTACTTCCCCCAGCCCCTCAAAAGAAACAGGAATTAACATCAGATCACGCTGGGTCACTTCTGCTCACAGACAATATGCTTTTCTCTCAGTTGTACCGGTAACTGTATCCATGTAGAATGTCTAAACTGACTACACTTACAAAAAATGTTATCTCCTGAAGTTTCATTTCCACAGCTGGACAGTGATTAGAAAGGGAATAGAAGGATACACGGGGAGCGGAAAATGCACAAACAGATGGCTTGTCTTCATCCATCCGGTTCAACACAGGCAGGAAATGTGCCCTACTCTCTCAAGCTTTTGCCCAACTACTGCTTTGGCTTCCCAAGGAGAAGACCATCCTTTTCAAAACTAAACATTTATTTCACTGAAAATTTAGAAGCTTGTTCTTAGGAGAACATGAAGCAAGATGCTCATTCACTGTTTTGGATTGTCTCTGCTCTGAGCATTGAAGGGCTTCTGGAGTTTAAATGATCTCATGTCTACAGCAGAGGGAAGGAGACAGGCTGAGCATCCTGCTGTCCCCACATCTTCCCTGCTGTCCCAGAGTTCCTTGTTCAGCTTCCTCTGAATTTTCACTCGGGACAAGGAACAAGAAGGAAGCAGAAGTGTCAGAGAGCTCAGATGTGCCCAGCTTATGCGAAAGAGGAGGAAGACAGCTTAGGACCTACCAAAGCCATTTCTTTGAAGGTTCACACCCAAAGGATCTGAGCCCACTTAGGCTCAACACACAGGAAATGAGTGATGTCAAAGATTATTTGCCTAAGTTCCTTGCTAGCGTGCTTCTTTTATTTGTCAAATAACTATAATATGAGGATGTAACTGCTCACTGATTTGAGACATTCAATTTTGTTCTAAAACGAGGGAGACTGGTCTTACTTCAAACCCTTTGAAACTATACAGTACCCAAGCAAAATAACACTGTAATTACAGTGGTTATTCAAAGTCTGCAACCATTCATTTCAAGCATAAGAGGACAGAGAACTTAGAAGATTCCTAGATGCTCATCTACTTCATACATATTGCTACCACAACACCCCTCTCCTCAGTATAACAAAATAACCAGCATGTTTTACAGTCACTGCACACTCCAGTCTTTGCAGCAATCTAGCACATGCCAATACTTTAATACAACTCTAAAACAGCCCCCCTAAAATCACAGTGATGGAGACAAGACGCATGGCAGGAGGCTCAAATCCATACTTGCTTGCTCCTTAGAACCAACTAGCAGACCATTGCACACTTATCACAGCCTCCCCTCCCAGGCTTGTCCCTCTACAGCCATTCCTTACTGAGATACGAGTTGCGGCTCCCTCTGGTTGAAAGCTCCAAGAAACAGATGCTGCGCTGCTGATCACTTCCACAGACGTGAACGTGCATGGAAGCTTTGCGTCTGTCCCGTTCTCCACAAACATCTCCTCCGGGGTGTTCACCTCTACTGCTGATACTTTGACTGCATGGGAAAGGTAAAGAGAAGAAAGAAGGAGGACAAGCGACATCAGTGCTGTTCTGAGAACCAGGAAGGTCATATCACATTGCCTATAAGGGGAAAAGAGAAGAGGCATCAATAACTCCTACATCAAGTGTGTGCGCAGATGTTGCATTATACCTGCAATACAAACAAGTGTAGAGTAGGCCAGTTCACTTCTCTTTCCTTGTATTATCTGTCACAGGATGTTTTCCACCCACAGATGTTTCCTCTACAACAGTTTGTGGAAGTCAATTCTATGGCACAAAGGGCAAGTTTAAAACTCCTTCATACGAGGTGCCACCAGACTTTGTAATAAATAAGCCCCATCAGAGGAACTAACAACGTGGACCTAGCTATTACTCCGTTTCCTCTCTGGCTCACAGCTTGTTTTCCATCCCCAGTTTTTCCTAGCTGTAGGTAGAACAAAAGCTCACTGTCAGAAAGCTGAGGAGTAATAAACTTCTCTCACTCCCAGCTATGCCATCTACTCCCGCTCTCTGGTATGTGCAAGACCTCAGAGATAATCACTCAGTTATAGTCTCGAAGCATGAGAGTAGTTTAACTTTTTTCTACCTTATGCATGGTCAAAACAGCATCACAACCACTTTGGAAATTAAAAGTAATGAGGGTTAATATTGTGCTTGTACTGGCAGTTTTTCTGCCAAGGAAGTGAAATCCATCACGATTCAGAAAACCTGTTGAAGATATTCTTTATCTAGCACCTTATAAACTGCAAAGACACTATCCCCATCCAGATTTAACCAAAGACCTGTACACTCATTCCAATTCAGGCTAAAAATCAAAGCATGATCTTGTGACATCACAAAGGAATGTCCTTCAGCATTCACGTCATGTCCACACAAAAGCAAAACGCTCGTGCAGTCGTTGTGGGAGGGTGCACATGTGACATGTGCCCCCAGTACCTCCAATGTAAGTTTTGATTTTTATTAAACCATGATCTTCAGCACAGTGATTACAATAGCGACCTACTTCCGTTCATATGGTGCTATGTTTCTGGGCTACAGCATCTTAAATTCAGGCGCCTTTCTGCCTTAGTAGAAGAGAAGAGCAAACCTTCCCACTTCTTCAGTATCTCAGCTTAGAATAAACTAGCTCTTGAAGTAGGCAAACCAAATAGAAAGATGCCTGTCAAAGACAATTTAAATAAAAAAAGAAAAGAAAAACCCACCCACATTAGTCCTTAAATCCTGGGGTTTGTGCTTTTAGTCAGTGAGAGCAACCATCTGAGCAGCCTTCAGATGTCAGACAGCAAGCTTCTTTAAAGTAATATGATCACTCTAAAGTGTAGACTTGCCTTAAAATCAGGTTATTTTTTGGGAGCTTAAAATTAAGCAAAGCCCATGCTCTGCAGAGAACGTTTGAACCTTGTTCCCCAAGAGAACAAATCTCTCATGAGCTCTGCTGCTTCCAACCTTCCTGCCTCACCCCGAGACTGCCAAATCCACCAGGCCACTCCAGCTGTCCGGCCACAAACACCAGCTGGCCCTGCAGCACAGGGAGCTGCAGCTCATCCAATGAAATGGCCCAACAGAGAGAGAGGGAAGCACCCTGGCCATCTGGGAACACCCAAGGAGCACTTTGGGCACAGCTTCCGAGGAATTCCCATCTCGCCCAGCCAGCCTGGCGAGCCAGGGGAAGGCAGAGCGCGTGCCCAGGGGACACGGAACGAGCGTGCAAGCAGGGCTGGGAGAATTAAGCACATCACATTAACTGCAATAACCAAAACCAGAAGAAACCACCAATCATTCATTTTGTCATTCAGAGGCCACACTGTTCACTTCCAAAATTCACTAACTTCTCAGTCCCGTCAGGTTACCTCTGATGCCTCGGACTCCCCTGTCATCACTGTTCTCATGTCAAGTGAGAGAGAAAAAGCAGGAACACGGGTGGTGAATTTTTCATCAGGAGGTTCTATCAGAACTTCCTTTCTCTTGTACATACTCTGACTACGGGCCAACAAATATCCTTTTGTAAAACAATTACCAAATATTTATTTGGAACATACAAAGACTTCTAGCAAGCAAATCAAATGAACTCAGAGCTGCTGTGCTTTATGTATTTTTCACAGCTAATGGAGTAGAAAATAAAATAAAATAAAATCCATTGTTTTGAGTCCAAGCCACAGAACAAGCCTCCTTTCAGGCATAAAACAAGCAAGATGCCCTCAGCACTTGTGTAGGAAGAAAAGAGTCTGCACAGACATTGTCTGCTTGTACATGGTACAGAGAACTCCTTGCCACACACAGGCAGTGGGTAGTACAGATCTGCCTAATTTAAAGAGGTCACTGTTCTAACTCACTGGAACTGTACTGAAGCAAAAGAAAGGAAAAAAAAAAAAAGGAAAAAAATAAATACTTCTCCCTACAGCCTGGGAAGGAAGGAACTACATAACCCTTTACAGATATTTCCAGTATGTTTAATTTTTGTACGTCCTACTGCTGTCTCAATGTTTTTCTTTGCTCATTTTCTCCCCTCTGCCTCTTTCATTGCTTCAGAAACATTTTTCCTGCCTCTGTTGTCCTATAGCAAGAGACATGAGCTCCTTAAATCCTAACATGACTGTTTGGAAGTGGCAGAGGGACTACAACATTTGTCAGTTGTTCACCCTCAGCCCTCTATTCCCACGCTTTCACTGATATGGTGGCTGTTCCCACTACCTTGAACTCTTTCATCTCCAGCTGTAGCTCCTTCCCTCCTCTTTCCACATGTGCCAGGATTTGCCATCCTTCTTCCAACTCTTCCAAGCATTTAAATACTTCAGTTAGAGAAAGGTGAATTTTGAGTCATATTTCAATCACACTTAGCCACTGCTCTATTCCTCAAACTTACTCAGCCTTAGCTCCTCTCAAGAGAAAAAAATCATCACAGAGACAGAGAGAAGAGTGCTTTAGGAAGGGGAGGTCTGCAAGGTACATAGGACAAAGATAAACATTTACTTTTCTCCCATACATCCTCCTTGATCCCATCATCCTCTCCAATGCCCATGGCCCCAGTATTACCCACTGAACATCCCATCTAGCCTTTATCTGCTTTAATTTCTCTTTTCAGCAGAAAGATGCTTCTGTTTTCCTCAACTACCATCAAAATAATTGGAAAAAAACCCCACCTGTGCCTCCTCAGCCATTTCTTTTTCATCTCTGGTGTTGTTGGAGCAGTTTTACCCCAACCACATGAACTCTCACACACTAAATTTTCAGCCCCCACACTTCAATGAAAACTCTCTATCCGCATCTTCCTTTTCAGACAATCCTCCTACTCCTGAAACAGGACAAGACACTCGTATTCTTACTGCACTTACTAATCTTACTTACTAATCTTTTCTTATTTTTCCCATCATGGATCTTCATTCTTCATCAACGCTCTCTCTAGTCTCAGGTCTCTCTTTCCTCGGTATCTTGTCTCAGGGATCTCATCTGCAAAACAAGTTCAAGCTCCCATCACTGCACTGACTACTCAGATCTGCATCTCTGCTCAGAATCTGCCTCCTTATGTTCAAAGAACAGTCTCAGCCTGACATCTTTGTCAATGCTAAGCTGTCAGCTCACAACAAATGGGACTAAACCAGAGCTCCTTTCTTCCCCCAGAGCCCTCCACAACTGCTTTTATCACCATGGATTTGTCACATGTCTCGCCAACTCAAAACCTGCACCACATCTCTCGCTTTGAACTCTTTGCAGGTCAAGGTGGAGCCTATCAGAGTTTCCAGCCACCTGTTCAGCTGACACTGGTCTGAAAACTCCTGTTTGGACCTTGGCCTTCATTACTGTGATTACTTTTTGCTCTGGACAGATGGTCAGCCATAGACCAGTACAGCAGTTCCTGGTAACCAAACTGCACCAAGGGTGACATTAAGAAGAGGAAGACATGACATATGCAAGATCACTGTTTTCTTCCATAAGTAACTATTGAGGACATATTTGTCAACAGATGTTTGCCCAGAGCAAACATTATTCATTACACAGTATCACCACCTAATAATCAGCTTTACTGACTTAAAACTGTTTTAACTTACTTCCTGTGAATGAACAAGACCTTCCCAATTCCAGAGATGTAGCTTTCTCCAAGAACTTAAGATCTAAAGATGCCAAGCTTTGATTTCTTCATAACACCACTGGCATGTCTGCCAGGTGATAGAACGACCGACAAAGCCACATGCTTTCAGATAATGCAGCCCTGTCCCAGCTCAGAACCCTCGGGCACTGGGCCATCACTGGTACTCTTCAGAGTGGAAACGATTCACTGCTCTGAAACCACCCCTGTGGAAGAAATCTTTACAGTTACCAAGTAGCAACATATGGGAAGATAAGGTCATTCAGAACAGATAGCAGACAAGAATTCATAACCACAAGAGTTTGCATCTAGTTAGTTAACCAAATTGTGGTTACCTCTTTAGCTTTCTGTGAGATTAAGAGCAGTCAAGCTTACTGTTTTCACCGCAGTTATATGGAAGACTGCAGCACTGCACTGGTACATGAATTTAACAGGTATCTTTGAAATGTTGAACAAAAAACTCTGAAAGATGTGTAGTAGCATATTGATAGGAATCCTCCTTACAGGTCATCTCCAGGACATCTCTGTCCAGGTCAGCTGAGACTTGCTAAGTCACACGTGCTGGCACCTTAACCTGCACAGGACGCACAGCCTTACTGGTCAAAGCCTGGACACTGCCCCTTGTCCACCACTACTCTTGCTCCCAGCTCTGTTACAGCATCAGAGGCTTTTCAAGTCCACATTGTAGCGCCTCCTTTGAAACGCTGCCCCTCTCACTTGGGAGGATGTGCTCAAAACCAGCAAAATTCTTTCACTTCCTTTGAGCCCTCTGAAGTGCCTCGAAAACATTTGGTAACTTCATCTGTATAAATCCACCAGTGCCTAATCTGCCAGTGCTTGCAGACAAATGCCTTCTAAAGCTGAAGTGGTCTTTTCCTACTTTTACTTGTATCCCCTGTTTGCTTACACTTGTTTCATACTGATTAAAAATAAATATTTTGGGCATGAATTGTTTTTATTCTATCTTTTTGTATGCAGAAATATGGCCCTTACTCTACGAGGCAAAGGCTGAACATTTGGTTTGGTAGCTTATCACAAAGAAATCCTTCCACGCGCTGAAGTTCTACACAGATTAACACACAGCTAATTAAACTTTCTCAGTAGATCACTGAGAACTTGGATACAATGAAAATGTTCAATTAATTAAGGCCATGAACACACCAAAATAAACTCAATTCTCCTGGATGCAACTTGATTTGATCACTAGGAGTTGTAAAAAACCAAAAATGCAAACAGCTAACACTAAGCACTGGCATCTTATTTCCACCAGCACAAACTCAGCCCACGCAAAAACTTTTATCAGACCCCTAAATACTGGATGATTATGGCTGCTACAGTTCCCATCCTACACAGAGAAAAGTGTTACACTCCCCTCCTCTTGAAATGGCTAGTCATCAGTTTATTAATTAATACCTTAAAGACACCCAGTAATACAGTCATGTATACAATCTATAAATGAAGTCTCTTATGGAAGAAAGATCAGGAAATAATCAAAATGTCTGATGAAGGAAAGCTGAAAATATTCAGACGGGCTGTTACAGGTAACAGGCTGGTGACAGTGTCACAGATCAAAAAAATGGAAAGGAATGCATTAATACAACAGAGTCTTGAGCAGTTTACATTTAGAGGTCTTGACAAAATGACAGAAAATTCAGTGTATAGATATGTTCATTATCAGCCCAGAAGTCTTACCAGAAAAGAGGATGTGGGATTTTCTAATGACTAAGGGTCATAAGTCACAAAAACAATATACACTTGTGAAACAGTGATTTCATTAAGAAATACTTCTACTTAATGTCAAGTGTCTTGTGAAACATCTACTGTTGACAGAACTCTCAACTACCCTTGCATGACATTTAGTTATTTCTCTCACAAAGCATAGTTTCTCTGGACAACTAGCATGGAAAAACAGCTGCAACACCCTACAAAACATCTCAGAAATCCAGCACGAAGTTATAGTCCCCTGCTGCAATTACAGGCATTTAGGTCCCCACAGGCCATCATTTCTTCACTGTGGGTAAGACACCTGGTGCAGAAATCTTAGCTTTCATGTCTCAAAAGGCAGGAGGAGACACGCCAAAATCATTCCTCTGAAACTCCACAAGATCTGTTAAAGCACCCAGATGTTGGATAGAATTTCCATACAAAGAATTCATCAACATCATTTAGCCTTAACACAGAAGTGAAATCCATGCCAGCAATTCCATCCAGGAGCAAACCATGGTGTACTTTGTAAGGACAACACACAAGTATTAAGGAGCCACATATGCCTGACCATCTCCATACCCGAAATCCAACATCATGTTATTTGCTCTGAAGTCTTATTAAGTGTATAGATATAAAAATGCATCTATCCATATACATTTCTACATATATGTTCTTGCATGTCCTTTTGGTGGGTTGGCCTTGGCCAGCTATCAAATTCCCATTCAGCCACTTTCTCACTATCTCCTCTTAAAAACGACAAGGGGAGAAAATAGGATGAAAATGCTCATGGGTAAAGATAGAAACAGGGAGATCACCTACCAATTACTGTCCCCAGCCAAACAGACTTGACTTTGGGAAAATTAATTTAATTTATTGACAATTAAAATAGAGTTGGATGGTATGAAACAAAGACAAAAACTGAAATACTTTTCCCTTACCTTCCTGCCCCCATTCAACTTAATTCCTTCATTTCCAACTCCCTTACATCTTTCCCATGCCCAGGCAGGCAGAGGTAGCTGGAGGGTTGTGGTCAGTTTGTAACAGCTCCTTGCTCCTCACACCTTTCCCTGTTCCTTCATGGGTTCTGCCCATGAACTTGAAGTCCTTCAGGAAAAACTGCTCTACCCTGGGGTCATCCATGGGCCACAGTGTGGATATCTGCTCCATCACAGTCCTCTCCCTGTGCTGCAGTGCAATACTTCATGCACTGTGGTCTCCCACATCTTCCAGGGGCTGCCAGGGAACCTCTGCCCCAGCACCTGAAGCACCTTCTCCCCTCCTCTTCTGCTCACCTTGGGGTTTGTAATGGTGCTCCAAATACTTTTTCTCCCCTCGCTCCTCACTGCCCATGTGGGGCTTTGAGGTACTTTACTAAACATTATTGCAGAAGTGCCAGAAGCTCAGCTGCAGGGCTCAGCAGGGCCCTGGGCTGGGTCCAGGGAACTGGATGTGTCAGGCACGAGGTAGCCCCACCCTCTCCTCACAGGGGCTGTCCCTGCAGCCCTCCTGCCCACCAAGACCTTGATGTCTACACTCCATGCATTTACACAGGGCACAAGGCAGCATCAGCTACAGAAATGATGACTAGACAAAGCCATACCAACCAACCTTGCCATCTAAGTTTCAAAGCTACTAAAACTAAACTCCACTGCCTCAAAGGAAGAGTTTAGTTTCACTCTCAAATGCCAATTCACCGGAACAGCTTTTTGCTGCTGCCACAACAGCTCCCCAGGCTGCCAATCTCGTCAAGTAACTCGGGCTGCTGGAGGAAAGAGCTTCCTGTCTGCAGTAACACAGCCGGTCCTGCGGCACCCTGCAGCTCTAGGAAACAGAGAGAAAAGCTGCTGACACCTATACCATGAACACCCACACCACGAACACCTACCACCTCCTGGCGCCCTGCTGCTGGCAATGTTCAACCCCCAAGCAGAGACAAGCTCAGAAGAGCATCTGCTAACACAACATTCGCCTTCTCTTGGCCGTTTTGCGCATTCAGCTGACTCAACTATGAGGGGAAAAAATAGCATTTTGTCACTCCAAGTAAAAGGAAAACAGTTTCATTGAGAAGCCTTAAGCAGGCTGCGGTAAAGCTGCCAAAGCAGACAATAACACCCATGTACTGCAGCCCTGCATACCTTCATGCACCTACTTTGACAGAACCTAAAGACAAGTCTTCAGCCACCAAACTTGGGTACCACTTTCTGGTCCCACACGGCAGAGTTAGTTTTTCAAGTGGCATCCTCCACACCATGCAGAGTGGCTCACTGTTCCGTCACAGGACAGCAGAAGAATCTCTGCTGAGATATATTTTCAAAGCCCATGCTTTAACCAGAAATGAAGAACAAGCACGAGAAACAGCAAAGAATGCCTGAGCTCCCTTGTCAGCCAGGCCACAGATTTCTTGTTTGATCCCAAGGAAACTATTTCACTGCTGCATACTTTGGGAAAATTAATTTAGATGCTTGTAAAGGTGCTGAGATCTATGAACAGGTAAGCACTATCACTGCACAGCTTCATGCTCCAATTACAGGATCAGTTATATGTCAGATTTGGGCAGATGCTTATTTAGTCTTGAGGCAAACAACTTCTTGCCTTATTCTAGTAATTTTTCCCCAGGGATCACAAAGCAACACTTCCATGCCCATGCTGGAGACTGGAATACCAATCAGCATCTCAGGTACTTTCCAAAGCACACATATTTTCCTGTTCAACGGCCCTTTAGTGGTTTTCTATCCATGACCAAGTAAGTTTACCAGTGTTCAAATTCAAGCAAGCAGTTCTTGTTGACAAGGCCAAACCAAAAGACTGGAAAACACAAAGGGGCAAGTAAAGTAAAGCCGTTCAAAGTGCAAAGGGTAACTGGAACAGCTGTTCTACCTCTAATCCTGCAGTACTAACACAGCCACGAACAAACACAGCACATTACTTTCTGGGCACAAGGAAAGACCCTGGAAAACAGGAATTAAGATTACAGAAGGGCTACACAGACAAGATAAAGAATACATATTAAAAGAGTCTACTTGAAATACACCAGGTTTTTCCCCCAATTAGGATATCATGGAGCTTGCTTGACTAAAGAACTGCAAGACGCTGGGTAGGCATGCTCAACACATGGCAGGGAGACTGAAAAAAAGCATCCCACCATCACAAACATTTCCTATTACTAGAGCAATCCTCTAAAACTGTCACGACGACTGCTAAAGAAATGAGAGTGTTATGGATCAGAAGCTGTAGACAAAAAAACCCACAACCAAATAAAAACAAAGCCCAAACCCCAGGGAATGGACAGTAGAGAAGGACATGTCACTGCCTGGAACAGAAGTTTCCCTCTAGGGGCTTTTTTTTTGTTATTAATACTATTTCAAGTGAAACTGTTAAAAATACCAATCATGTTGCCAACTGCTGACGGCAAGCAGCATCTTTTTGACAAAATCTATCACTAGCAGCGTGGAAACCACCAATTTCCAAAACAACTAGGCAGTAGAATTTAGGATGTAGATACGCAGATTTCAGGAGGAGACACAGTGCAAAAGGCTACATAACAGACAGACATAAGAACCTGCCCTTTTTTTCCCCCTTCTACAATAATTAACCCACAAAGCTCTAACCAACTCAGTGACGACATATGTTTACACACCAAGAAACATCTTCAGAAAACAGACTTCGAACCATCCAAGGAATTAGCAGCGTTTCATCACCAGTCCCTCCCACCTGCCATCGTCCCTGAACCAGAATCATGCCCATCTCTTGCCCAGTATTGGCATTGCCAGCCTGAAAGGTGAGCACAGGGCTTTTCTTCCTGCGTACAGAGTGACTCAATTAAAACCTGTTAATCAAAATCCCATCACTCAACAGAACAAGGAGCTAGAGAGAGATGAAATTAAGTCATCCAAGTGATTACCCTCCTCAGCTAACAGGGTGTTTGGTCACAAAGCCAATCTGTTCTGGTGTGACTGGAGACTCACTTCAGCAGCCCAAGCAAATCCAAAGCCCTTGGAGGAGCAGATTCCTTACTGATCCATGGATTGCTGAACACCTGCAGCCAGCTCTGGCACCTCACTCACAGTATCTTGCACTCACTTGCTAACTTCATTGTCCAGGAAACTTGTAACTGGCTCTAACCTACAGAAGCACAAACACAAAACCAAAAGGAAATGCCCATGCTATATATTTCAAAGCATTGTTTCACAGGAATTTGTCAGTGCTGGTGCCAATTTAAACAGCTCACATGCACACATAACGAGATGAATCTGATTGGGAACTAACCTGTGTTCAAAACAGCCCTTTTTCCATTGTGCTCTTTCAGACCAGACCAACACCCAACCCAGTCCACTGTACACCTTGTTTGTACAACTATTGAGCAGGGTTAGGAAACATCCAGTAGGAGCTGCTTCAGCTTGCTCTTCCCAGGAATACTTCTCTTTTCATTTCTAGAAGTCATCCCTCGGATTAGAGCAGTGCCTTTGGCCACACCTGACTCTCAGAGGCAGCAGGGTAGGAAACTTCTCCATGCACACTTCACATTTTCCACATTGACAGCATCTAGCAAGGTCCTGTAAGACCTCGATCTGAAAACTTCAAGACACAGTAACCAGTCTGATTTTAAAAATTCTGCTGTACACACAGCCTTACAAAATTTATTACCAAGAGGAAGCCTCGTTCCCTGTCTTTCACTCACACACATTACAAAAACAAGTTACTGAATAACAGGTGGCTTGGAGCCAACTGAAAATACCTCCAGCACTGGCCATTTCACCTGCCTGCCTTGATTTACCTCTGTCTCATGAAGACAAAATGCCACTACTGGCAACTGCCACACTGCCCAGAGTTTAACCTTCCCTTAAGAATCAGAATCTCAATCTAATTTTAAACACTGAACATAGGGTGAAACCAATGTTTCAGGGCAAATTCCCTTAATGCCCCATAACATCATGCATGTAATGCATGTAAATGCACTAAAAAGCCCTGTGTAAGCCAATGTAAAACAAGTAACCAATGTAAAACACTGTTATCAAGGCTCTTTTCATCACAAATCCAAAAGGTAGCACCATACAAGCTACTATGAAGAAAATTAACTCTATCCCAACCAAAAAGGTACCAATACAATTACCTGACATATACATCTTCAATTAAAAAAAAAAAAAAGAAAGAAAAAAAGAAAAAAAAAGAAAAAAGCTTATTCAGGACAAATAAGAGAATGGCTGTGCCACTTCAAAAATAAAAGAGATGGTGGAAAAAATAATCAGTGGAACTATGTGAAATCACCTGACAGAAGGATCAGCTTTCCACCAGCTCAGATAGCAAAAAATACTGATTTCAACCTTGCCTTAAGGTGCGTTTGCATATCCTTTGTGCTACGGGTACAGCATATTGCTAAACCCTAGTCTGAGTAAACACTTGCTCTTCTAAATGACTGCTGAAATCACGTAACAGTAAATCAGTGCGGTTACTGTTGCCCAAACCTCTTCCCTAGCTGCCACTTCGGAATTCCCTGTCCCCTCCTGCCACAGCTTCCTCTTACACGAGACATTCACATTTTCTCTATTGTGTTAATCACTGCTTGTTGGGTTCCACTAACCCAGGTCAGCAAAGTAACCAAGATAAACAAACCACACACACAAAAAAAAGGAAACATGCCATAAGGATATAAATGTTTTCATACCCAGACCTTCAGGCTTTCTGATGTATTTCTAGGATATCCTGAGTTAGTATTCAACAGTTCAAAACAAAAACCCACTTTTTTGCATACAAGGATGTTTATTTTGTTAATTTATCTAGGTGGTAGAAAGAGCCGTGTATGCCATACATAATCAAACCACATCACATCCTGTCACATGGAGAACTCCCACTATGGGTGCCAATAATAAGCTTTAGATGGATGACCTCCTGATGACCTATATGGCACTTCTCTAGCAAAACAGTAATTCTTCTGAAATTATTCAGATTAAAATCTTTCCAGGCAAACATTACAAGACATCTACCTTGTCTGTAAAACCAGATCTCATTTTTTTGGCCTTCCATCTAGGCTGAAGGTTCTCTGTATGGGACACTGGACATTCACCATCTATTATCAGCGAGGATAAGGTAAGTCCACAAACAGGCAGTGGAATTGTTGCTTAACACAATCAGTTCCAATTCAGATACCAAGCCAAAGAGCCATGAGCTCTGTTACTTACAGAGAGGCTGAGGTCAAGAAGAAATCAGACATTTTACCACATTTTATCACCAAAATCTTGAGGTAGAGACCTTTCAGCACATTCAAGAACTTCTTGCTGCAAAGGAGGTGAGCTGAGGCCCAACCTCAACCCAAAGAGCAGAGAGAAGAGTTTATCCACCTTTTCCTCTGCGGGCAGGGAGGTTTTCCTACCTGCAGCATCAGTTGGCTCAGCTTAAAAGAACTAACAGCTTCTGACGGGGCGAATACAGGAATTATGACTAAACCCAGCACAAACACAAAGTGAGCATTGCAGCCCTGACATACACAGTTATTTTCAGCAAACATTTCAACCAGCAACTGAAATGGGCAGGGGATCTCAAAGCAGTGACAGACACTTGAGCTATTTAACACCACAGTACTCCTCTGCTTGTTACTGACCCACGTATATGTGCTCATGTGCACTTGTATGAGCATGTATAAAAGGGATAATATATGAAAATAAATTAAAAAAAAGATCAGGCTTTGTTAGTACCAAAAACAATAGCAGAAACATCACTATTATTCTTTCCAGTAATGTCTACACATTCCTTGAGACTTCCAGAAGGAATCAGGCATCACTCTCATGTCAAACACACAGGATACCATTTTAAGTGATATCCACATGGCTTACAAATGCAGGATTGCAAAATAATCCACTGTCTTGATACTCTTGACTGATTGTCCAAGGCTCACCCATGCATAGAAGAGATTATACCGAGATTAACTACTTACGATACAAACGTCCACAGGATCACAGACAGGACATTTGACAATGGTCCTTCATTCGTAAAAGTAAAGGGCGTAATTGAGTTTTCAGACGACTGACCGCAAACAAGCAAGATGAACTCCCAACACAAGCATGCAGGAGGACACAAGATAATAAGCTTAAAACTCTGTTATCTGCAAACATGTAAACCTTGCTTTTCAAAGCAGACAGAAGGATTAAGGATGTGCAGCAAGGAGAGAAGAAACCAATGTGGGAATAACTTCTGATCTGGAGTTATAAAGAAAATCAACAGTTGTAGGAATGGGAACAGAAACACAGTTCAAGACAGAGAAGACAGTGATTTTAACACCCATTGGTTTATTCCTTTAAATTGCAACCTCAATTTTAGAAGACTGCACCCCAGGGAGTATCTTCCAAAAGAGTATCCTGTAGCTTTGCTTGGTTTTAAGACACTGTATTTGGTTACACACCTCAGACTTTATACAATGATCTACTACTCCCAGCTACTCGTAGCACTACTGGAGCTGTACCTTTTGCTGTGGTCAAAGGAAATATGCTTCTTTCTTCTCTTGTCTCCATATTTATTTCCAAAGAACTTATTTTACTGTAAGCTATATATATATCATACCTGCCTACTTAAATTTAAATATCAAGGCTGTCTCTGAAGGTATGTATAAAGGAAGCCTTAGCAATCTCTACTTACGCTTACTGCAAAATGCAGTAATCTTAAACAAATCCCAACTATGAAAATAGATTCAGGAACTGGAATAATATTAGGAATCAGATATTAGGAGGAAGTCCTTTGCTGTGGAGAGGGCGGTGAGGCACTGGAACAGGTTGCCCAGGGAACCTGCGGATGCCCCATCCCTGGAATAGTTCAAGGCCAGGTTGGACAGGGCTTGGAGCAACCTGGTCTAATGGGAAGTGTCCCTGGTAAGAGTGTTGGAAATGGATGATTCCTTCCAACCCAAACCATTCTGTGACTCTATGAAATAAGTTTCAAGTTTCTTACCACTTGGCACAGTTTCTTATTAAACTAAACCTCTTTCCAGACGGACTTACAGTTTCACACAGTTTTCCAGGCATGTGAACTGGGGAGGCACCAGGCTTCTTTAATGATTCCCACTGAAATACTCAGCGAAGTTTTACCCTCTGAGCAAGTACTGCCAACCAAAAATATCCATCACTGCATATATACCTATGGGGTATTCCATCACTCTCCAAACTCAGCATCCACATGCATCGAGCCAGAATGGGAATTGCGTGTCACTTTTTGTCTGGGGGGCTCTTTGCCCTCCAAGAACACGAGCCACGGCGCAGTTAAGCATTACCCTCGCCACCTCCGCTGCTCCATGGCCCTGCGCGCCCTCGCCGGGGATATTCCAGAACCGTCTGGGCGCAGCGCTGTGCCGTGTGCTCTGGGATGACCCTCCTGGAGCAGGGAGGTGGATCAGGCGACCTGGTCCCTTCCCAGCCTGACCCACTCCCTGGTGCCGTGGCTCTGCTCTCCTCCCGCACGACTCACAGCCACATGGCCACTCCGGCACGGCTCCCCCTCCACCCAAATCCTTCACCAGTGACCGAACCGAAGCTCCTTTTCCAAGCGATCCGCCACAACCCCACCGCCGGTCCCCGCAGTGCCCGCCCTTCACAAAACACAACCCGGGGGCGATCCCCCCGTGGCGGTGCTGAGGCAGAGCTCGGTCCCGCCGACCCCACAGCCCCCTCCCGACCCCTCAGCGATCCGGCGAAACCCGCCCCGCGCCGCCTCATCCCCACACACGCCGACCCTTCCCCCG
>VWZG01008355.1:162754-224604 GCA_013396735.1 Grallaria varia | reverse complement strand
TCCCCGCGGCGCCCCCATTGTCCGCCCCCGGCCGCCCGCGGGCCCGCCCCCCGCCCCCTGCCGCACTCGCCCATTGGCCGCCGCCGCTGTCACTCACACACACCCCTCCGCGCCGCGGATGGCCCCGCCCCGCTGCTCGGCGAGGATTGGGCGAGAGAGCCGTCAGTCAAGCTCTCGCGGCCTATGGGCGTGCGGGGACGCGTGGGCCCGCCCCGCGCGGCTGGGCGCGGCGTTGGCGCCCCCCCGCGGGCGGAGGTGCGGGCCGGGAGCTGCGGTGCGCTCCCGCCGGACCTGGGGATCGTTATGGCGTTTGGGTTGGAGATCAGCTCCGAAATCACCGAGTCCGACCTCTGACCGAACAGCGGCTTGTCAGCCAGACCACGGCACCGAGCTCCACGTCCAGGCTTTTCCTTAAACGCCTCCAGGGACCGTGAGTCCGTCACCTCCCTGGACTACCCATTCCAGTGTTTAACAGCCCTTTCTGTAGAGAAATTCCTCCTAATGTGCAACCCAAACCTCCCCTGGCGCATTTCCTCTTGTCCTGTCACTTGTTACCTGGGAGAAGAGGCCAAACCCCCACCTGGCTACAACCTCCTGTTGGGTACTTGTAGAGAGTGACAAAGTCACCCCTGAGCGTCCCCTTCTCCAGGCTGAGTCCCCCCAGCTCCCTCAGCCGCTCCTCACAGGCCTGCCTCAGGCTCTGGTGCTGCCCCAGAGCTAATCTGTTGTGCCAAAAGCTTATCCGAGTGCCTCTGGAGGCACCGACCATCCCGGCTGGCATTAAATCTGTCTGGAAATACCTGCCAGTCACACCAATGGGTTTGTGTGTCCCTTAGCCAGGGCACCCAGGGGAGCTGTGGGGTGGCCCACAGGGACCACAGAGGTTTGATCCCAGCACAGTGTGGTGTCCCAGGCACTCCCAGATATGCACCTGGGCATCGCTCAGCCCGGTTTTCCAGATGGGAATGACAGCTCTGCTCCCACAACACTCCTTTAGTGCCCCAGCCTTTCCAGGTATTGAGTTCCCCCAGGTTAATGTTACGGTGACAGCCAACAAGTGCTCCTGCCAAGGGAAGCAGGGCACTGCTGCAAGCTCTGAGCACAGGCAGGGCTGATTCCTGCTGCCTCCACCAAGATTTTGCTTGTTTTTCCCTGTTAACTCAGCGAGCCTGTTTTGGCGTGTGCTGCCTGTAAGTGCAGGCTCCTTCAGAAGTTCTCCTGCTACACCAATCACAAAACCACCTTTCGCCTGGAAATACCTGCTTGGAATTTCCCTTGGCTTGCTGACTGGGCTCCCTGCTGTGGCACGCCCTCTGAGACCACGCTCTCATCCTTCCTTCTTCCCCCTTGCCTTTGGGAACCTCTTTTTAAGTGTTTCTTCTTTTCTTACGCTAGCTATTTTAAACAAATTGCACAAGCTGAGTCATATCACAAGGCTATTGCTCACAGCATCCCTGAGACTTCAGAGGCCTGTGGTGTGCTCTGCTCCTGCCCAGCGCTCCACGGATGCCAGTCCTCTCCCAGACACCCATGCCACTAGTTTTTCTGCTGCTCTCTGGCCACCTCATCACATCTGCAGAAGAAAGAAACCACACAAAAGCCCTGCTCCCGTTTGCCATGTTGAGGAGGGCCATGACAGAGCAAACTCCTGCAGATTATTTTTTTCCAGCTGTGATGCAAGATGCCAGGTTACAGTTCTTGAGGGATTTAAAACGTGTCAGTTTAAGCATTCATTATTTACACCCTCAGGGGAAGCTCTAGAGCATGTTCCTCAGCTAACCATTGTACACATTGTCTAGAAATCCAGGTTACCAGAAATCCAGGGCAGCAATTGAGAATAAATAACAACAACACAAGCAACTCTTTGTATCACGGAGAATTACTACCTTGTTTGGTGGGTGCCTCATTTAATCCCTCTGAATTCCCTTAGGGGTGAGTCTTATCAAACTCATCAATATGCGTGCTTTCCAAATGGAGCAGAAACCTATATGCAGTGATAATCCTCTCATCCCAAGCCTTTTTGCCTCAATACTTACTCAGAACTCTTCTTTTCCACAGACATTCCACTCGGTCTTATAATTCTCCCCAGTGACTGCTCTACCAGCATGGAAGCACCTCAATACCCAGAGTTCACTGTTTACCTTCATTCAGTACTCCACAGTTTAAAAATGTTTGGTCCTCTGAACAGGCCAAGCTTCACCCTTCTAGGCATTTTTGCAAGATAGTAAACCTAAAGTGTTTTTTTTTTAATACTGCCTTTTTCTTATTCTCAGATTTATTGTCCTCCACAGAGCTTACACATCCCTTTTTATGGACTAATTAGCCAGATTTGGCCATGTGTCCCTTACCAGAGGATTCCTACACTCTCTCTTCCCTGAGAGAGCTGAGACCATGATGTCACAGGTACAGCCCCACAACTGCCCCATTTCTTGTGTTCCATACAGAAAACATCTGGGGTAGTATCTGGTCTGCTTGCAGCAGAACATTCTTTCTCCAGATAGATATGATCAAATTATTCTCTTCTGCCATTTCCAGAGAGGAAATGGGGTGCAAGAACAACTTAATTTATCCTGAGGAACATGTATTGCATTTGTATGCTAAGACATGTTACTATTAAGGTTATGACCTAAAGAACTGGGAATGCTTTGCCACGTAACCTGTTAAATGAGGAGCCTCCACGCTGTACCACACAATTCCCTAACTCACCTCAGCACATAGCTCCCTGAGAAGCTAAAATGCACCCAAGTACAGGTATCGTTCCTGCTGTTCTTTTCCCTCCTAGCTATGCAACTCTACTCTGCCTAGTGATAATACCAGTATTTACCGAATTTCTTAGAAATTCAGCTCACTTAGCTGGCAACAAACTCATTCTTTCCTGCCTTCATAGGGAGAGCTGGGGATTTGTTACTTCTCTTCATGCCAAATCCATTCGCTCTCAGGTCAGAGAAGGAGCAGTGACAGGGCAGGACTGCTCAGCCTCCTGGCAGGCTGCTGTCATGTTGCCCAACTGGTTTTTGAGCTTTCTCACACACAGTGACATCAGCATTCAGTCTCACAAGAGAAGGAAAAACATTTTTGTGTCCTTTTTTGTTTTGGTTTTTTTTTGGTTGTTGTTCTGCTTATCACAAAAGGAATATCTAAACCAATGTTTGTCACTGGGAAAGAGGTTAAATAATTCTTTTCATGGTTGCTGTTTATATTAGAAATTCAGCCCTTTGTTATCCTACTGTTCTGGAGAGGTCTCTAATAACTTGACAGAGAGAGCAAGGAGGATTATGATGTAAAAAACATTAAAATAAAAGCAATATCTTCTAGGAGAAGAAGCAAATATAATCATCCTGATTTCACATTTTTAATGGGTTTGATTGTTTTCTGTTTAGCCTGCATGTCTATCACTCCTAGAGGAATTGTACAGCAGACACTGTTTAGTGTGCAGAGATATGTATTCCTGCAAAAAGTACCCCAACCAACGCGCTCATTTTGAATCAGTAAGAGAAGGATATGAGAGAGAAAGAAAAAAAGCAGCTCCATTTTTACAAGAAAGTATTAAGTGTCTATTAAAACATTACTTTCTCTTCTGCAAGTTGGGAGAAACTGTGACTGGCAGATAATGCCACATTCACGTTTGCTCTGGTGAAATAGAAATGCAGTGGTTCTTTCAAAACTCAGAGCTGACAGCAGCACAGTAATTGCATATGGTCCTTGGAGAGTTTGGTAATTATTTTTTCACGTAATCCCAGAATTCTTAGGTTGGAAGGGACCTCTGGAGACCACCCAGTCTGACCTCCCTGCCAAGAGTGGGTTACACGGGAACCACATCCAGGTGGGTTTGGAATGTCTCCAGAGAGGGAGACTCCACGGTCTCCCTGGGCAGCTGTTCCAGTGCTCTGCCACCTCCATGGAAAGAAGTTCTTCCCCATGCTGAGGTGGAACTTCTCGTGCTGTAGTTCATGGCCATTGCCCCTTGTCCTGTTGGCACCACTGAAATGAGTCTGGCACCACTCTCTTGACAACCCACCTTTGAGAAATCTTTATGTATCGATGAGATCCCCACTCAGCCTTCTCTTCCACAATTTTATTTTTCCATATTTTGATTAAAAAGATTGTTTTGGATCGCCCACTATGCAAGGATACATGTTCTGAGGAAGGCTTATGATGGAAAAGGCTGCTAACGATGTGCTATTCCAGCGCTGAACTGATGCTAAGGAACAATTTGAGCCACGAGTGCCCTTGATAAGCTTGATGTATAAAGAAGCCCATGAAATGAAAGCAATTCTTTTTCCTGTCTCTCCCTCCTACTTGGAATATAGGCAAAATTAGTTTAGTCGGTGTTACCACAGGGAGACAAGAATGAAGGTAGCACTCACCAGCGTCAGCGTTGTAAGAAGCCTATTTAAACAGGTCTGCGTAAAATCTTCAACTGTAAGGTCGCCAAGTACCCTCGCTACTGCCTGGCCGTGGCACGGTTTGGAATTACGGATACTAACCACGACTTTCCCCTGTTTTGGCTGGGGTTCGGGAAAAGCGGGACTGGGCAAGATTTAGTCGAACGGGATCTGTCCGGGCGGCACCACCGGAGCGATCGTCTGGAAGGGACAGAAAACGTTTCTCATGGCGGCTCGTTGGTCTAGGGGTATGATTCTCGCTTAGGGTGCGAGAGGTCCCGGGTTCAAATCCCGGACGAGCCCAGTTTTTGTTTTCCGTGCAGCATCGGCTCCCGAGCACAGCGCAGGGACGAGGACGGAGCATCCAACAAAACCCAGGCCCTCCTGTTTTTAACGCAAAGCGAAGCGTTAATAACTCACCGGGCGCCGCCACGCCGAATTCCTACCGCCGTCCCCGTCTCCTCGCACGGCCCGGGAAAGGACACGTGGCTGCGGGGGCTGCTCACCGCCCCCGTCCCCGCGTCCACCAGCCCCGTCCCCGCGCTGCGGGAGGGCCCGAGGCACAAAAAACACCACAGGAAGGACCGCGGCGGCATAAAACAGGAGACGCCACAGCACCCCCTTCCACGCGGGCTCGTCCGGGATTTGAACCCGGGACCTCTCGCACCCGAAGCGAGAATCATACCCCTAGACCAACGAGCCGCTCTGTCGACACTTTCCCGCCTCGACACTTCACTCGTTCCCGCCTCTCCTCGGTGCCTTTGCGGCTTCGCACTCCCCTGCTCCGCTCCCGGACGGCCGAGGCCGTTCCCTGCTTTTCCCGTTCCCCAGGGTGATCCCTGGCATCGCCCTTCCCACGGCTCCGCTTGGCAGCGATGTACTCCCAGCCCCCGTGTAGACCCCGCTGCCGCGCTCATCCGAGGGGCGCAGGAGCCACCCTCCTCCCCTTTGCTCCTTCCCATTCCCATTTCCATTCTCATTCCCATTCCTATGCCCATTCCCGCTCCACGGCCGCTGGCGCTCCAAGCCGGGCGAGCTCATTCCCAGGGGCTGGGAAAAGGGGGGACGTGGGACACACACACATACGCACACGCACACACGCGCACGCACGCGCACACACGCAGCACCCCCCCAGGGGCTTTGGTTTGTCCCGGCCGGCGCTGCGCCCCCTGGCGGTGAGGGGCGATGTGGGGCCGTGAGGTACGGTGTGGGGCGATGTGGGGCCGTATGAGGCAGTGAGGGCCAATGTGGGCCGTGAGGGACGGTGTGCGGCCGTGAGGGGCGTGTGGGGTGATGTGGGGCCCTGTGGGGCAGTGTGGGGCCGTGAGGGACGGTGTGGGGTGATGTGGGGCCCTATGGGGCTGTGAGGGGCGTCTGGGACCGTGTGGGGCGATGTGGGGCCCTGTGGGGCAGTGACGGGCGATGTGGGGCAGTGAAGGGCAGTGTGGGCCGTAAGGGATCATGTGGGGCAGTGTGGGGTGATGTGGGGCCCTGTGGGGCCCTGTGGGGCCGTGAGGGACGGTGTGGGGCTGTGAGGGACGTTTGGGGTGATGTGGGGCCGTGTGGGACCATGTGGAGCGATGTGGGGCCCTGTGGGGCAGTGAGGGGCAGTGTGGGCCATAAGGGACGATGTGGGGCAGTGAGGGGCCGTGTGGGGTGATGTGGGGCGATGAGGGGCAATGTGGGAGTGTGTGGGGCGGTGAGGGGCAGTGTGAGGTGGTGAGGGGCCGTGTGGGTTCATGTGGAGCGATGTGGGGCCCTGTGGGGCAGTGAGGGGCAGTGTGGGCCATAAGGGACGATGTGGGGCAGTGAGGGGCCGTGTGGGGTGATGTGGGGCGATGAGGGGCAATGTGGGAGTGTGTGGGGCGGTGAGGGGCAGTGTGAGGTGGTGAGGGGCCGTGTGGGTTCGTGTGGGGTGTGTGGGATTGGTATGGAGCCGTGTGGGTCCGTGTGGGGTGTGTGGGATTGGTATGGAGCCGTGTGGGGCCGTGTGGGGTGGGTGGTCCCACACAGTCCTGCAGGGATCATCGTGTGCAGGATTGACCCACAGGCCCTCCCAGCACTGACCCACCGGAGCCCCAGACACTGCCTTCGGTCTCCGAGCCCCCCGCATGCTGCTGGTTTGGACCCCGCGTGGTTCCTGATGTGCCCTGTCCTGCCAGTGCTTCCCCCTGGTGTTCCCACACCTCTGCATCCCAGAGCTCTCAAAAAATCCCTATTCCTCCCCTCAGTAATTGCTCTTCACCCTTCCAGTACTTTCTTGGGGCTCACAGTAGTTTAAATTCAGTCCAACCAAAACCAGCCATAGAACCCAGACTGCAAACACGACCACACAGCCTCCTTGCTCTCGCACTGCGTTCCGCTCTCCACTTCTTTCTTCCTCAGTTTTCCATCCTCACACCCACAATACAAAGGTCTTCTGGCCCATAACGTTTGTGCTTAAACTTTTTTTTTAATCTTTCAGGCACCATCCATACCGGAGGGACTGCATGAATTATATCTCGTGTTTTCGCTGAGCGTGTTTTCCCATCTGACCAGGTGTGTTTACAGCTGACTTTACACACCCAAGTCTGACAGATGTGGGTCTGAACAGGCACCCCCACCCCACACACGAAGCCAGGCCGTGGTCTGCACTGCAGTCAAGACTTTCTGTCTCTGTACGTCTTGTGAATACGAGGCTGTGCTGCTCCAGCTAAAGCTTCCTGATGGTATGCATGGGGCGGGGATACATGTCCACATGCACCCTCTGCTTTTATGGTGTCATGGCGCTTTATGCTGGTAAAGATGCCTTCCTGAAATTGCTCTCCCCTGGCCTGCAGCTGGGGTAAGGTTTGTGAGCCAGCATCACCCTGAGAGGGTTGCGTGGGTGCCTTCAGCTGAGAAACAGGCATCTTCCTTCCCTCCTCCTACTTGTAAAGCCATCAGGGATGAGGATGGTGATGCAGCTTCTGGCCCAGAAAGTCTCTAGACTGGTGATTGCCAGAAGCTGGGAAATCTCACAGGAAAGATCACTGTGTGTTGTTTATTTATGCTTCCCAAGGATGCTGTTGGAGAAATGGCTGTAGGCTAGATGGCTCTGCTTTCTCCTGTGCCTAGGTACTAGATACCTGCAGGGTCAGGGCAGGAAGTGCAGGACTCCCTTGTCCCAAGGAATACATTCCTTTGTGATTGAGCACATCGGTTATGGCTGTCCCCCAAAAATAAAACATATTAAATTAAAATGTTGAACTTTTCTAGTGGCAGTGGAAATCCCATTCCTATTTTACCTGCTGCTACCAGCTTTCTCCATCCTTCCTCACACTTCATCTTTCCAGGAGGAAACAAAACACACGGATTTTTTTTGTTTTGCTTTGCTTTTATTCCACCATTTATTTCTTCTGTTTCTCCCTCGGATTTCCATTTCCATGCTTGGGACACACATACACATTCTTTAAACAGGCACATATATGTCTGTATATACAGTAAGGCACAGTCACTCACATACAGATGGGACACTCTGCTGAGAGAAGAAACAGGGTACAGTGAATGATTGCAGCCTGCCCTGGAATACAAGCTGTAGCAAACAGATTAAAATGGATTCAAAGGCAACAATGCTCCATGGCATGGCTCAAAAGAATGTGGAGATTGTGTTTGCCAACAAGCCCACACTACACAGGAGGGTCAACGCCCCTGGCTGTCAGCAAATGTCACCTCAGTGCTCTCACCTGGGAAAAGGAAACGCAAGGCACAGAGCCTCGTCTTTCCTCGTGACTTCAGAGCTGGTGAACAGAAAGGGGATATCCCACAAAACCCTCAGGAGTGTAACACAACACTGCTGTGTCGCAGAGCCCGCCTGAGCACAGCTGCGAGCTGTGTTGTGTGAAATGCTTGTTGCCTGTCCAGAGGGACAGGGACTACTTAAGCCTCTGACCCTGCCCAGCTCAGTGTTTGCTAGGAGGATTTTGGCATAGATGAAGAGGAGCTGGCTGGTCCTGCCCTTGGTCTCTGCAGCTGTTTCTGTGTTGCTGAGTACTCGGTGGCTGGTGGTGGCTTCAAGAACTGGCCCCTCACTGTCCACACCACCTGGCAGCTGGGTGACACCTCGGATCAGCTTTTCGCAAGTCTAGGCTTGCTGTCTCCAGTGAGCCCAGACTTGTCCACAGCTCCACATCATGCTGTGGACATGAGCCCCACGGTCTTGAGCCAGGACAATTTTTCATTCAGTGGGGCCGATACAGCTTCAAGCACTGCTGTCAGGAAACTGCTCAAGTGAGGGTCTTTTATCTGTCTTTCCCCAAATAAATTATTTTTTACGGGCAATTAATAGTCTCCAGATATAAGTCCTTTTGGTTTGGCAACTGCTAGCCCATGACTTTAGTACCTCAAGAGAGAACGCATATCTAATACAGTGCCTAAGTACTGAGGAGGGACTGGCTGTCTGACCTTCACCAGTCAGGCCATACAACTGGAAACTCAGCCAGCTAAGACTTTGGCCTGCACAAAATTAATTGGCTGTTTCCTGTAAGCCGGGATGCTTTTTATCCTGAGTGGCTCTCAGTGGCCCCACCCTAAAAGTTTAAAAAAAGATTGGATAGGGTTTGGAAGTGAGAAAGACTGATCCTTCTAAATCTGGGCTGGAGCCCAGAGCCAGATAAGAAAACTTGCCCTGTTGACCTACTCAGCACTTCTTTCCTTTGCATCCAGTCTGCTGGTTGTCACTTTCCACCAGCACTAAAAAACACCCCAAAGCTGAAGCACCCAGCACCTACCAGCCTACCACAGCTGGCTGTTTCACAGCTCACCCCCCACTTGAAAGGGATTTTATGTTGTGTGATCAATGTCCTAAGAGTTTTCCCTGTGTTCAGGGTTCACACTGTCTGCCATACAGCACATATGGAGAAAACAGACTGTTTCCTACTGTCAAAACATGATTTGCTCAAGTTTAAAAACCCAAAGTATTTCTAAAAAAGCTACCAAAAAGGCACCATACATGTATGTATGTAACAGATGAACTTCATCTAAGACCAATGCAGGGGAGAAGAAAAAGACATTTTGGAGCAGGATGAAGGAGCAGAGGGACCAGGAGTGGTGGTGGTTGTTGGCTCCAGGACAGCAGGTATCAGGACTCCCAGTCCCCAGATATCACTGAGGAACATCAGCCAACACCTGAGTTTTGAACTCTGAAGAGATTGCAAACCAGTTTCTTGTTCCAGCTGTCCCAAAATATGATGGTGCGAAGCAGAGAGCCAGTGAGTTGCCACTCAGCTCTGTGACGAGTCTCGACCTCGGGGGATCTGTATTCTGCTCCTCTCCTGCCACTAAAGGTTTTCCAGCAGCTTCCACCTTGACTGGGTTAGATGGCTCCTATTCACGTGTTAAGTCTCCTCTGCCCTGACTGGATATGTCCTTTTGAGAGGGGAAAAGTAAGGAATTAATGAAAAATAATTGTGGTCTAAGTAAATACAGTCTCTGTCCTGGTGGTGCTTTGGTAGTTTCTGTACTAGGAGGCAAAGGCAGCCTGAGCACCAGCCTCCTTCCTTCACTTGCTCCTTGCCAAACCAAGGAAGCATTTGAAGAGGAGGCAGGTGGTGAGGTGGAGCGAGACATTTCCTCAGGCATCTGTGGCTACGTTATCAGTAGTTACAGAATGCATAAGAACATGGAATAAGCCCTGCTTTAGCCAGTGGAAATCCCTTTTTATTTCAAGTGGCAAATGTGTTTCCATGCTTCCAGGGCTGGTCGTGAAACTGGTGTGTGTGCAGACACTATTTCTGCTGGCAAAGCTAACAAGCTAAACACACAGAGAAAATATACATGTACACATGTATATATACAATGTGTGCTCACATATAAATATGTGTATGTGAGGAGGCACATTGATATAGTATATACATGGTTACTGCTGGGGAAATGTACTTTCTACGGTGAGTACTTTCAGATTGCTTTAAAAAAAGCAATGAAGCAGAGCCTCTCCATTATACTGAATCCAGAATCAGCTCTGCCTTTTTGCCATCCTTCCTCTCTGTAACACCACCCAGGAGGGCTGGTCATTTTGAATGCCCCCCCTTGCAGCCTCTGCAGGCCTGAGATTTGAGACTTTAGACGTGTGGAGCAGCAGAATTGTTGTTGTGTTCTGTCACAGCTGCCATTTTCATTAATAGCAAAACCCTCTGGTGTCTTAGGAGGCATCATCACACTGACCCATCTTACCTGTGTGCCACGGTTACGCTGTGCCCTGGTCCTGCGTGGCTGACGTAGAAGTCTCACTGGTAGTCTCTAATCCCACTGCATCCTGCAGTGATTCAGGTGCCAATGGTGTTTCTTCAGTGTCTGATGTTCTCTGTGTGTCTGTGCTTTCCCTGGTTTCCTTTGCTTCAGCTTCAGCTTCTTCCTTCTCCTTGTCTCCCTTTTCCTGTTCACTGGCAGTGCCTTGCTGCTCTTCTCCCTGAGCACCCCCACACACCTCCTTGTTTCCAGAGGGAGGCTGGGGAGAGTTCTCCTTCCCTGGGGCATCATGACACACTTCCTCCTCCTTTGTACTGCCTGTGTTGCTCTTGCAAGGAGCCATTTCCTCTGCCTGTTTTTCCCCTTTTTCTTCATCTTCAGATCTGCTGGATCCTCTCCTTGATGAGGGCTTCTCATCAGACCCTGCCTCTTTCTTTTGCTCTTTGCTCCCTTTTAATTCATCCTCTGACCTTCTGGATCCTCTCCTGGATGGGGGCTTTTCATCAGACTCTGCCTCTTTCTTTTGCTCTTTTCTCCCTGTTTCTGCCTCTTCTGTCTTTCCATTGGGCCCAAAGACCTCATCTTCCTTGGCACCGTTCTCTGGAGAGGAGATGTTGACCCCTAAATCTTCCCCGTCTCCGTACTCGGACAGGGATCTTCGGAACCTCCTGGAGGGAGGCCTGCGTTTTATTGACCCTCGCGTCCGCACCTGGGGGGCAGGAAAAGCAGACATTGAAGCAGTCAAGAGTATGGTAGTGGAAAGCAGGAAAGCACAACAGAGGGAAACATGGGGTATTTAATGGATACCCTGGTGACTTCACTTTTCCTGATCTGCTACTGAGATACAGGGAGAAGAGGGCTCTCTGCTGCTGAGATACTACTTTGTAGGACAAGCAGCTCCCTAATATCAGCCTCCCTTCCTTCTGTGAAGATGATGCCAGAGACCATTGTCCCAATTTACACTGTGGCTCCCTGTCCAAGTTAGACCCCTAAACCCAAGGACGCTGCATTCACCACACTCACTTTGGATGTCTCAGCCTTTTCTACTCCTGGCAGTGTGGTGTTGAAGATGAGAGTTCTGTATTCCCCTTGATGACGGTGAATGCAGGTTACAGGTCCCCATTTAAGTGCTGAGCACTCTGAGGTTACACAGAGGCTTTTTTTAACCTGGTGCATAAATTTCCTCTCTTGGGCACAAATACATATTGTTACGGCAGGACTGAGTGCTCAGCCTCCTCCTCCTCCTCTTTGAGGAGGAAGCAAGCAAGAGATTCCAGCACATACCCTACCTTGTTGTAGAACTGCAGCTGAGTGCTTTCCGGGGGTTGGTCAAAGCTGACTGGTGTTTCACTGGCTTCGCTGGGCTGGGACAGAGTCCCTGGACTGCTGGGCGTTGAGGGAGGTGTGCTGAATGGAGACACCAGGGGTTTCAGACCAGGGCTCTTGGGAGATGCTCCAGGCAGCAGAGCAGCTGGAGAAATAGCCAGATTGGCCTGCAAAGAAAGATCCCTATGAGTGACAGCAGCGTGTGCTACACAGGATAGCCACGCAGGGGAACCCTTGCTCTGCCACATCTCTCTGCTGTCACAACCCGCAGACCATCCCGTTGTGGGTCTCTCCTGGTGACACTGTCAACAAACAAGTCCGGGCAGAGAAGCTATGACTGGACATTTGTCCTTCCCTGGCAGCTGGAACTCAGGATGTGTTCTTTTGTCATCCTCAGGCTTTTTGGGATTTTCCAGTGACCCAGCCAAGCCAGCAGAGTCTACAGTGGCTGAGCTGGGAGAAAATCCAAACAAGCAGCCAGCGATCACTTTTAAACCAAAGGATTTAAACCATCCCTGTGTGTGCCCAAGCAGAGCTCACATTTTCCAGCCTGATCTACAAATCTCCTGAGTGGTCTGTGCAGTTGTGAGAAAACCATGGAAAGAGGCAAGCTTGTGATTAACTGTGGCAAAACACTTCCTGTTGGCCTCTCTCTGGGAAGCTCTCAAAGGCAGATGTCCTTGGGTGCATGAGGAGGGACAGTGCTATGAATAGGCTTAGCTTGTGGTGGGGTGGCCTGGAGGTGCTGAGCTCTGGAATCGCACATGGTGGAGTGACCTGGAGACGCTGAGCTCTGGAATCACACGTGCTGCCAGGAGTGGCAGCTGGCAGGGGCAGGGCACCCTGTTCAGGCCACCAGGTGCTGAGCTGCCTCAGCAGCATGGATCAGGCACCACAGAGACAGACAACAAGGGCAGAAAGCACTGAGGGTGTTTCTGAGCAACTGGGGGAATCTAGATGAGGGAAGTGCACTTCCCTGCGTGTGCAGGGGAGAGCCAGAGTCTGGAGGGCACTCTCCACTGCCAGGATTGCCCATGCTCAAGGCCAGCTCCCCAACAGAGTGCAGGTGACTCAGTCTGAGTTAGACTGCTGCAAAAAAAGAGCTGCTAGAAGTCTCAGTCAGGGTTTCCCTCACTTTCCCTGGAGAGCTCCATTTAAACTGAGGCTCCTGCCCATGCTCCCTCCCTGAGCAGTGCTGCTGCCATGCCCATGCCCAGCCATGTACTCCACAGATCCACATGATCCTGATCCACGCACCGACATGTTTATGGACACCCCTGGGGATCACTGGACTGCTTCTGATGCTCGTTACTATTACCAGACCTGCTCTATCTTCCTTCCTTTTTTATCTGTGGTGGGACTGGGTCCTTATCGGTGAGGCCACTGCTCTGCTTACCCTGCTGTAACTCTTGGCTCCTGGATCCCCTTCCCCTTTGGCTGCTCTGCAAGGGAAGTGGCAATGACAAATGTCTAATTTGTTGGGGAAATTAGAAGCCCATGTGGGTTCTTCCAGGACCTACCTGCAGCTTCTCAATCATGGGGGAGCTTTTCACCTTGACCTTGGGAATGGGGCAAGCATTTGGAGACCGCTTCTGCAAAACAAAATGAAATATGGACTCTTCACAGAAAATCAGGTGAAAAAGAGAAAATAAAATAAAGGCGGAACACTTGGAATTGATAAGCAGAAAGTGTTAGCCATCCTAGGACTAGATACATGTACCCTTCTTCTGGGAGAAAAGGGATTGTCTGCTGTCTGAAGCATCTGATTTAGGTGATGTGTGATGACTCTATTTCTACATTGCCTTCACTACGTTATCTAGCCTGTGTCATAGTTTCCCCTGGTTATTATTTCCTAGACAGATTAAAATTCTACCTCTTAAAGCCTTAGTGTTGGCAAACATTGAAAACTTCTGTGACGGGAAAGTCTTACTGCCACCGGTTGACTAAGAGAGTTAAAGGATATCCAATTAGTACAGGCAGGAAAGGCCTAAGTGGCAGGAAGGTAGAGCTCTGAAAAGCTGAAAACAGTTTGAGAAAGGGAAAGCATTGTTTTGAGAAGGGGCATATTGCTTTTTTTTCAGGTCCAAAGGAAAAGGAAGGAATCTAAGATTTCAAAGCTTTGGCATGTAGCTGGCAGATAAGAAGGGGAAAGAACCACCCCCTTGTTAAGGGCAGGTGACAAGGTGAAATTTGGTGGGTAGGCCTCATACCCTGAAATACAGAAGTGACCAGAAAGGGCCTGAGCACAAAATGTAGTGAGTAGCAGCCAGTTTACTGGGACCTGCTCTCAAGGGTCCTGTGTGGAGGACATCTAAAGACAATATTCTGTGGCTATTGCTGCCAAACCCCCTATTCACTTTGGACTAATCATTACCTTCTTCTGAAGGTGGAAAAATCTTATGAGCAGAACTATTACACCATTATACCCAAACCTCTAGAGTTCATCTGGAGGCAACAAACATCATGGTTGCTCCCTGTGCTAAGCATGGCTCAAATCTAGCAAATTCCAGTGGTTCCTGAACACTGATGAATCTATCAGTGTGCTAAGGGTAAAAACAAAAGCAGCAGAAATGGGATGTGTATCCATGCTACAGATTGGCAAACAGCATGGAGCTGACTCTGAGTCAGTACATGTGTGTGTGAGCAGGGGGAGGTTGGATTCTGCATGATTGATGACTTTTGCTGCACAGCCTGACCTCTCTGCTACCTCCAAGCTTGTGTCTCGGGAGAGAACAGGTTGCAGAGAGGAAAGACCTTGTCCCTCTATTAAACTGATACTCACTTGCTCATCATTGTCACTTGTCTCGGTTTTGTGGGAATACAATGGAAGGGAGCATGGTGGTTTCCTCCGAGTTGGTTTATGTGGTGGTACCTAAGAGAAGAAAACAACCAACTCAGCAGCAGGGAAATCAGGTTCCTTAAAAAGGAAGTGAAATTCAAGCACCAAAGGGCATGCTGTGTAAGTGACCTGCTTGGGTGGCAGGGCTCAGCTTTGCCTAAAGGAGTTGTCCAAAGGCAGCCCAAGATATTATATGTGGGCATGTGGCCAGCATGTTAGGTGTGCTTGTAGCATCTAGAGCCCAGTCCTAGGGTTGGAAAAGTAGTCTGTATGTTTTCCCACGGTATGAGCCACAACACTTCAGGCTTTGTGCAAAGGACACTCTTCTAAGCCATGGAGGATGGAGAAGCTTTCCCAGGAACGTCATCTTCAAAGCATCCTGCTGGAGATCCCCTCACACTGGATTAGGTTGTTACTGTTCTCTTTCCTGTCATTACCAGAATTTCCTTTTAATTCTCAGCTGCCTACCTGGTTCATGATTTCCTGTTTTGCAATTGATATATTTTAAGGGCAAAAAGGGTAATTCTGACTTTTTCAGAATTTCCAACACCTTTTGTTTCTTTTGAATGAAGAAAAGCAGTTCACAGGGACAAGCCCTCAGGTGTAACTTTTAATTTGGCTAAGAAACAGATTCTCCAGGGAAGAAAGAACAAGACAACTTAGGAGCAGAAACACTGGTTCCTTCTGAATGTCTTCAGGCTCTCAGAAGTACAAGAGAGCTCCCTAGGAAGGAAAAGATGCACAACACGTAACTATTGCTCTGGTCTTGAAGCCAAGCTGTCTCTATTTTTATGCCAGGTTTGTAGACTCCTGCCAAGCTGTTAACACACTTTTTATGTGTCAACAGGCAAAATAATTGGATAATATTGTGGGTCTTGGATCGTATCCATAGTAAAACATTTGGGTGACTTTGTTACCTCCTCACAGGCTGGCATGTGAAAAGTTGGACTGTGGTGTCTTTGCCCTCTGTAGAGCTGGCTGTCCTGAAGGACCTGTAGACTTGATGTCACTTAACTTCTGGTGGTGCTGCATCTCTGAGCAGCTAAGGGCAGCCCAGCCCTTATCCTCATGCCATACTAGGAAGCAATAATATGTCATATTGAAACCCCATCATTTTGCAACCATGAAACGCTGCACTGTGGCACAGTGAATGTGTCAGGGGTTCCCTGGCTGACAGGATCCTCTCTGCTGGCATGGGTCAGGCAAGGGTTAAAGACCATCCACTGAGCCATTAATCTGAATCCAGCTTGAGAAAGCCAGTGGGGAAGTGACAGATGGCTTGGAGAGAAAAGACAGGAAACTTTGTCCTCCTGTGTCTCTGGAGAAAATGAGTTTCCCCCCACTGTGAGGCCCCTCCACACTGCATTGGCTTGGGAGCAGCAGAGGTCTGCAGATAACACAAGAGAGGTCTGGGAACTTTCTGCATTCTGAAGGGCGAGGGACTTAGTACAATTAAATCCCATACCTTAAAAAAAGGAAATTACTGTAATGGGACGGATGCAGTGGTGCACTGAAGACTAGAGGGGAAAAATGTAGTGCTTGGAAAGAGACTGGCTATTCTCATACTGGAGCCCGGCTGTGGGAGCGATAACTTCTGACAAATGATGGTATGCCAGCCCTGCAGGCACAGGTCACCACTGCATCCAGCCAAGGACAGGAGGGGTGACGGGGGGAACCCCTTCGGCCCAGCCTGGAACATGCTGAAATCAGCTGAGCAGCAGAAGGGTGCAGTTTTAAAAGGGTAGACATTCATGGAAGACATTTATGCTCCTAAAAAACAGTCATAATGACACAGGAGGCTCTCCTAAAATGTCAACCTCCTTTTGTAACACCATGTCCCTCCCTTCTTCCTATGAGAGGTATTCTAGTGTTTTGCTTAGCTGATGAAAGACAGGTGAGGTAATGCTTGGCATAGTGGGCTTTCAATAAAATGAAGTTTCAGCGTGATAGAGATAGGCACAGAGTCTGGAATGTCATTGGGAAGAGGCAATGAGGGCGAGTAAAGAGGCAGCTTTCTCTCAGACCCGTATAGAAGGAATAACATGGAAGAAACCCTCTCCTTTTCAAACAAGGTGCTGATGACTTCCCACTGGCTCCTACACTGCATAATCTGCTGTTTGCTTTCTTTTCCCATGGCTCAATATTATCCCTTTCATTATTCACTGCTGCTGTCTGCCCACAAAAGAAAGTGCAAACAGTGCAGGCATTGCTCTCTGCTAAATATGTGCACCCTACCAAGCTTTACAGTGTTCTCAGTTATGGTGTCTTCTTGTCCTCAGGTGCAGCTCTGCCAAAACACTCATCCACAACTCGGCAAAGCATGGAAGAGGCTGCCATAACTTGCGTTGCACGAGGAGACGAATCCTTCGGGAAGATCCAGAAAGAAGGTGGGTTCATGCTCAGGTCACTGATGTTCCACCAGGCAGGGGTGAGTGCCTCATTTCCCACTGGGTTTTCTGCTGGTGGCTGCGGAGTTCCTTACCTCTTTTCCAGTGATACTGGCTGCTTGCTCTTTGAATTTCCCCGCTAGCTGAGCCACTGAGGGTGATACCGACTTGTCCACCTCTGAGTTGGTCTCTGCTGGCCTGTTCTGACAAACCGGGAACAACAAGTTATGAGCAAAGGTTGGGAAAAGCAAGCCTGTGTATGTGTTATAAAGTTCAAGAGTAAACACAGACTTAAAGCAGAGTTCCTCACATCTGGCATCAATCATCCAGCCTGAGAGCAAGAGGTTTGGGATGACAGGATCTAGCAGCATTTTCAAATATTCCAGAAAGTCAGTAATTCATGCAGGGCCTTTCAGCTCCTGCTGAAGAGCCTGCACTGAGTACTTTTCAGTGGAAGAAAACTGGGTATTTCAAGCCAAGTGTCTGTTCCCCATCTTATCCCTGCAGTGAGGAGATGGAGCAGGGCAGTAAAGTACATTCCCATACACCTCCCCAGCCCTCTCATACCTTTTTTACTGCCCTGGTCACCATCACCCTTCCTTTTCCAGCACTTCTGCTATGAGAAGCCATTCCCAGTCCTCGCAGCAAGCCAACATCTGCTTGGAGATGTGTCCCTGTGCTGTTCTGCTTTTATGGCAGTGAAATACTCAGGCAGGTCAGGGGGCAGGGAGGATATTCCACAGCTGAGAGAAGCTTCCCCTCCCCTGGATGGACAACAGGCTGAGAAGCAGGAGGCTTGTGCTGGAGTGTGAATGACGCAGGTCTTCCCACACCACACTGCCCTGGTGTCATCCCACATTTACCTTGTTTTCTTTGCTATGTGTGTATGGAGCAATATGAGTAGAAAGCCTTGAAGTCAAAGTTGATGAAAGGAAACCTTTGTTCTTCATCTCTGGTATCTGATGCCAGGGAAAACCAAACCAGAGGAACTGAGAAAAACTAACCAACAATCCTTGTTTTGTTAGCGGTGGAGACCTCAGAACAAGAAACCAGGCTTATGAACCTTCAGTGAGAAACCTCATAGCTCCCTGTAGCACCACCATCAATGTGGTGCATGACCAGCACCACAGTTCTCACCCCACTGCCTCAGAACTCAGTCAGAGACTTTCCCCAGAGGCCATTGCCATTGGAATGTATTTCTGTTTCTCCAAAGACTCCAGCAGAGCCCTTCCCTCTCCCTTCACAGCGCTCTGCCTGGGAGGGACCTGCTGCTTCATGAACCACCCGTTCAGCACAGGCCCTTGGAACACCACTCTGGCCTTTGTACAGACCATTTCCTTTGGGTTACCAGGCTACAGGGACTGAAGAAATGGCCAAGGAAACTTGATATCATATTAAGGAAGTGATTTCTTTAGACTCCTGGGTTTGAGACTAAAAGCAAATTGAGGTGGTTACATTAAGAATCATCTTCTAATCCACAGCTTGGGGCAGCCTCCAGTCTCAAATGCCTGGTACAGACTAGCGTGGCTAAGGCCTGTTTGCATTGTGGAAAAGGGCCTTTCCCTTTCTCAGAGAGCTTTAAATAAATGCTCCCAATAAATGGTACCTCATTTTCCCCAGGCTCACAAGCCCCTGTAGATGTGTGCCATTCCCTGTTTCCAGGATCCCGACTGAATCTTTGCTGTTAAATTTTCCATGCACTGGACTAGCTTTCCTGCATCCAGGAAAGCCATATCAAGCTGTCTCCTCTCAGTGACCTTCATGCACCTTCCCCTCACCTTTTCACCTTTCATTAGAGTAATTACAGGGGTGGAAAGAGGCAGATAAGGGGAATGGAAGAAACAAGGAGGTTAGCAGATCAGCAGGGCAACCTGAAAAATGAAAAATGATGGCTGGGCTAAATGGTGAGGGAAAGCCATCCCCAGCTGCAGACTGTCTCCCTGCCCTGAAGGGAGGGCAAGCTGGAAAGAGGAGGGAGCAAAGAGTGATCCTGGAGAAGGCAGGATGGATTTGGAAGCGTGGCTCAGCATCTCAGCTCCCATCTGCCATGGGAATGGCAGAATGGACCCCTGAAGTGAGGACTCTGTTGAAACTGAGGAGCTGCAGGTGTTCAGTGTCTGTTGTGGAAGGGCTGCCTCCCTCATAGGCCCTTTTTCCTCCAAAAGCTTCTTGCACAGCCCTTTGTCTTCACCCAGAAAAGACCCTGTACTTCCTCTTGGCCTTGGCCTCTTTGACCTCTTGTTTTGGGGGTGATTGTGTTTTTTCTCTTTTTTTTCTTTTTTTGAACTACAGTCTGAAAACACAGCCCTCTTTCTCTGCTCAGAGCTGTGAGGCGAGAATGGCTCCACGTGCTTCTTGTTTTGCTGGTGGCAGGCATTGATTGCGAGGCGGCTCTGGCGGGGCAGGGCGCAGGAAGCAGTGAACATGCCATTCTAAGATTAGCTCCAGTAGCCCACAGGCTGTGTCCTCCTGAAATCGCCAGCTGCAGACTCTCTGAGTGCGCTTTGCAACAGGAAAAGTCCTTTCTCAGATCCTTTCTGGCAATTATGCTTGGTGTCCTCTATCCAGCTTTTTATGCAACTTTCTTTCCCCTGCCCTGCCAGATGGTGTGCCAGGCTCTGTATCTTGTAGTAAACCCACCACTTTTCTGAATGATGATGAACAGTAACTCTGCTCTTTATCTTTTTTCTTTTTTTTTTTTTTTGCAAAAACGGTGAAATCACTCGGACGTGATTTTTGTGCTTTTTGCATCCAATTGCTGATTCTTTTCCTTTTCAGAAGAGAAGAATGGTCAGCCTGCATGGGCTCAAACCAGTGAGCTAAGGTAGCCTTAGTCCATCAGTAATTTGGTAACTGCTACTCTGAGGTCCTTTATTGTTCCATAAAAATAAGCATCTAAGCATTGCATGTTCTGAAACGTCAGACAGAGCCATACACAGGAATTGAATTGTACCATCAATGCAAGCATGGCACTGTCTGCAAAAGAGGAAGTTCAACTACCAAGTTCTCTGTAAGGGGTTTGTTTCACTTTCCTCTTCCAAATAAGTTTATAAAATTGAGTAAGTTTGAAAATAGTTTTCAACATCATGTTTCTTCATTTTTTAAAACTGAGCCTAGGCCTTTTTAGCAGCACTGGAGAAGAAGGTTCTGCCTTTGTGGTTTAGGTACAAATGTGCCAATTCAAGCCTTCCACCAGACCTCTCCTTCCTTATGCCTCGGTGTCTTTGCCTCTGTGGTGAGAGCAAAACTGCCCACCAATCCCTGATTCTGCAGATTGCCTGGCTCGGTGGCATTTGCCAATTCTCCCCATGGACCCACTGTGGGCACCAGCTGAGGGAAAGGTGGGTGTTAGAGGCCCACACAAAAGAGGTCAAGAGACCAGAAAGTTTCTTTGTCCATATTGTTTGGGTACTCACAAAGAGCTTTTCTTAAAGATGATGGATTTGATCTACAAGTGGGGAGTGTCACTACAGACAATGAGTCTCTCATGAAATCAAAATCACCGAGAATTCCCACTCCTGTGGAAAACTGGAAAGCCAGAGGTGGCTTTGGGTGTGAATTTGTAAGTTGGGTCCAACAGCCCTCAGGCAGCAGTGTTGGTCATGATCCCCTCCACTGCAGTTGAAAGCTATTGTGACTCCATCCCATGGGACTGGTAACCCACCAGTTTTGTCAGTGTCCATGATACTGGAAAGGCGAGTCTGAAAAGGTACCAGTAGGGGTCAGAAGCAGATACTGAAGGATTCATATACCTGGTTTCACTGATGAAAAGAGCAATATTCTACTGGTGGTCATACAGTGGACTGCTTTGGCTTAAGCAGCACTTAAATACCAGGTGAATGACAGCAGAGCTCTGTACTGCCCCACTCTCCTTCCGTCTGGTATGAATCCTTGCCTGCTTTTGCAGGTAGGATATTTTGGACAGACAGAGCACCTTTTGTCTGAGATGCAAGACCTCCACAGCAGTTTGCCAGGCTGGAGTATTCAGCAGCTATGGAATCAGTGACGTTGCACCATTTTTGGTACTGGTCTTGTGCAATTGCCACCCCCATTCTCGTGCAGCTGCGCCTAGACATGGTTTTGAGGCCAGTCCCTGACCTCCACATCCCTCCTTTGTTTCGAAAGATCTCCACGGGAATGGTTCCCTGCAGCCTGTTCTCACACCAGCCCATCCTGCCGGCTGCCTCCCCGCACCCTGTGCTGGCACAAGATCTGTGAAGCTCCCCTGCGACTCTCACAGGGGCTCTCCATTGCTGCACACACAATCGACCTCAGCAAAAGCAAACAGGGCAAAAAGAATGACAAATACAATGTCTCAGAGGCAGATACAACAAGACGTCCGAGGCTCAGGGCTGATGTCCTGATTGCAGAAACAGAAATACTGATATTCAGCATGCAGCTCTCAACACTGCACTGCTAGAAGGCATTTGTCAGTACGCTAGAAGAAAACAAGAGATGGCCAGTGCTTTTGGGGTTCAGTTTCATAAGGGCTTGGTTTCAGCAGAAAGACAGTGTGTGTTGCCAGCTGTTTGTTCTCCCTTGACCTTTCCTTTCCCCCTTCCCCCCCCTCCCTTGCACCAGTGTGAGTTTGTGGGGCTGTGCCACAAACTGGATCACTGAAATGATCAGGGCTAAAAATACAACCCCTTAACTCTTTACAAGGTTATTTTTAACCCGGATCATTTCAGCAATGGAGTTCACGGCACAGCCTCGCCCTGCCCTGGTGGGAAGGGATGGTGGGGTGGCAGGGGCAGCTTCCCTTTAACCACCCCAGCCAGAGCCTTATCCTTTCACACAAGTGACATCCTTATATGCCCTCCTGTTCAGAGGGCTGATAAGACAGAAAAATCCTATTTCTGCATGCCTGCTGGTAAAGGCTGTGTGGGGCTGTGGCACTGGTATTTCACCCTGCAATCTGTTGCTACCCACGTGAGATGCAGCGAGCACGGGCTGTGAGCCCAGGGAGCACCTGCGAGCCACCACAGGGAGCTCGTCACCAGCAGCCCAGTGAATCAGAAGAAGTTTCCATTCAGCACCCACAAAACGCCCACGAATACTGTGTTGGTGATCTCCAGAAGCCCCACCTCGAATTGCAGCAGCCACGCGTGTGCCTGGGGAGCAGGTTCTCCTTCCTGCATGGCAGAGGCAAAGCTCTACATCTGTAGGACCTGCTCAGCTAAGGGAGGGATGGGGATGCATCCGCAGGGAGGCAACTACTGAAATCAAAATAAACCATCAACACAATCTGTCTGCAGGCCAGCGAGAAGCACTGGGAGGCAGTGCTGTGGTTTCCTTCGAAATTAAAGTGGCACCCCTGATCAAGGCACTGGATTTCCAGAGGGAAAGGAGCCTCTTGCAGATCTCCTCTCCCCTGCCTGACTCAGCTCTCTGAAGGAGAAGGGCACGCTTTCTGCACAAAGCCTGCCCAGGCAGGACACCCACCCTTCTCGTTTTTCCGTAAGGTAGCTGCAGGATTTGAGGAGTCAGTCACAAACCTTGTCTGCATGGGAAAGCTTATACCAAACACACTGGGGTAACTCTCTCAGCTTTCAGGCCTTAATACAGCCTTAATCAGATAGAGGTGCCTGTTGCTCTGCCCAGCTGAACTCATTTGCAATCGGCTTGGCTGAAAAGAGCCATTCTCAAAAACTCAACTACCTGCTTCTGAGACAGAAAGCAGTATTTTGGGAATGGTGCATTAAGCTGTAGCATTAACAGGGAATAGGGTTCCCGGCGAGTAAATGCCTCCTATTCCTATGGTGAGGTGCTGCCTCTCTCCTGTAAAGGCTCCCCTGCAGGGATGGGGTTTGATGAACTGGAGATGTCCTGCACACAGACCGAGCAATGGGGAAGTGATGACAGGACCAGCTCCTCCCACCTATTTGGGGTGACTACTTCCATTGGCAAGAGCTAATCCCTTCTCTTGGACCCATCTTTAATTCAACTGCAGAGGCCAGCTGGAGGCAAAGGGGCACGGAATATTCACACAGTGCGTGATCTAAGGTACACTTCCTGTCTGTCTGCAGAGGACATGAACTTATGCTCTCGAGAATGTACCACAAATGCATCTCAGTTATTTTGGCGCTCACATTTTTTTGAGTGCAGATAAGATCAGATGGGCAGCTCATAAGGAACTCCTCTTTATATGAACTAAAAAAGCTCAAGGATAGTTTTTAATCAGCAGTGGACCTAAGTTACCAATGGAAAAATCTCTCTAATATGTAGTTTGTTGTTTCATTCAAAACCATCTCTTTGTAACTTCAGATGAATCCTGGCTTGCACCCTCTTGCCAACAGAACCTGAACTAATTTGTTTATCTGTATCCATGTGAGTACATCAGCAGCGTCAGGATCATATTGAAAGGGGAACATTGTTTGCACTCAGAAGTGAGGGGCAAATTAGCAGGGTAGGTTTAAAACACAGACTCCCCCAACACAGCAAGCTGAAATGCAAGAGAGTAGAAAAATATCAGTGTGAAGAGCCGGGCAGCAAAAATCAGGAGATGATGCTCCCCCCAGTGTGAGCCTGCCTGTCCTTGTGATCCTCAAAACCATCAATGCAGGCTGAGGACAGATTGCCCAGGAAGTGGGTGGGCTCACACTGGCCTTGGCCCATTTTTTACATCCTTAGAAGGAAATCTCAAAATGCTTGTTCCAACTGGAACTCAGCACCACGCTGGGCCTCTGGCTCAAGAAGCAACACATCCCAAGATATAAGCCCTGAATAAACAAAACTCTTCTTGCTACACTGACCTCTCTTCATCCCAGTGAAGCATCCTTCTTCCCATCTCTCCCTTTACTCTTCTTCATAAATCATTCTCACTGGAGGCCTTCCAGCTCTCTGTTTCAGGAGGGATTTATGGGATTTATTTATTCACTTGGCATCTTATCCGGCAAGGAAGCTGCTCCTTGTCTCATTGTAGTAAATTTTAATTATTGGCAGAAGCCCCAGCTAGAAGTGCCTGCAGCTGTGGCTCTGTGATACCTCACAGCCAGTTCTGTCCATTGTTGTGTCAGCATAGCCCGTAGCACCCTGGGAAGCAAGGCCAAGGCTCCTACCTGCATTTCCTACCCCTTTCTGTAGAACAGGAGTGACGATTACTGTGCTGTGCTCAACCAGAGCAAAACCTACCATGTGAGCCACCTCTGCACCTTCCTCTGGTGGGACTAGACTAGCTCTGAGAACTTTGTTTATCAGAGCTTTTACCACAGTTACTTTCCAGGAAGGGACAAGACCACAACACCTTGCAGATCTTTCGAGTGTATCCTAAATGCTAGAAGAAATAACATTTTTCTACTTTTCTGTTGTGTTTTCTTTGACCAACCTTTACCAGAAGCTTAACACCTCCATTTCACATGCCAGATGAGAATTTTTGTGAGCTTTACAAATGCACAGAGTCCTCATCTTTTTCCTCCAAGCTGCTATCTGATAGCTGGGCAATGAGGAATAACTGGCCTCAAACTGCCATATGTCCCTCACTGCCAGGATGCAGGAGTGAAACATAATAGAAAGGCAAGAAAAGAAAGCAAGATTTCCACCTGAAAGATCGAAAGAGGATTCTGGGGCTGATATCAGGAAATACAACCCGGTTATGAAAGAATGTGTTTGTTGAGGTGTATAATGATGATCCCAGCACACTCTGCAAAATCATTGACTGTTGTTTGTCTCCAGACTGGCATTTTAAAGGCAGTGCAAACAGGTTTCTGGTTTGACTTGCAGCAAGAGGAGTTAATGTCTCACATGAGACCATGCACAACTGTGCAGAACCATTGCACTTCCAAGATCAAGCTTCTCCTATGTTGCCAAGCCTCTGCCAGTGCAAAGAAGGCCTCCACATCTGGCTGATGTCACACGCAATAGGTTCAATCTTCAAACCTGCAGCTTCAGCGAAAGCAGTCTGCAGCCCATGGGAACATCTTGTGACTGCTGGAGTTTGGGCTCCAGATTTCTGAACACTCTGCGAAGACAACAGGACCTCAGATTAGGTCTGTGGCCGGTGTGAGCTCCCGGACCCCAGAGACAGCCTTAAGACTCCTCTGACTCACATCTCTTCTGTATCTATCTCTACAAAGCTGTAGATTCTGGTTTCCTTCAGACAAGGGAGTGCTCATTACTTGAGAAATGTCAAAAAATACTGGACATGGAAGTTTTGGAGACAGGCAGGACTCCTGGTTACACATGGTACCTTGAAGCAGTCAGTGTTGTTAGAGCCCAGGGACCTCTGGCAGCTTTCTGCAGTCCTAGTCTTAAAAACCACAGCAGCCCTTACAGAGGTTTGACTAGAGCTCCCAAAATGCACGTTGCAGCAACACAGATGTCAGGTCTCCTCTAAAACTCATTTTGAATCATTTCCAGTGGAGACCAAGCTTCTTCCCCAAGTGTAAATCACTGTCTCCCGGAGTCTGTGAATAAGTTTGCTACAAGAGCAACTCTCAGAAGTACAACATCGTCCCCAGAGTGTCACCCAGGCCAGCACTTACCCCTCCACAGGTGAATGAACACGGGATGAGTGTGCCTGACCTCAATTGCACAGCCTTAACAAGGGTGACAAAGAGGAAGGAGCTCTGACTGTAACACAGGTCAGAATAGTATAAGGAATGCAGTCTATAAAGGAGGGTTGGATGTTTATTTGTTTTCAGAAGAAAGGGCAGAAAAATCCCACTTTACATAAAATACGTAAAAATATGTACCAATTCCCTGTGTTTGGAAAGAGTTTGCTTTAGGGCAACATTTTTCTCAAGACTTGCAGGGTCTTGGTTTTCTCATTTCTGAGAGTTCCCTTGTGAACTGCTGCCATTTGGGCACTCAAGGGTCAAGCACTGCCCAAAGGGTAACGTGAGGATAATTCAGCTTGAATCCAGAAGACTGCGAGCAGCTCCCAAATACACTGCAGTGATTTCAAAATTATAGAGACTTGGAGCTGCCGAATTTAAAGGCTCACCAAAGCAGGATTTGGGAATTGGGTGGGAGTGGGAGATAAGTAGCCAGAAACTAGTGAAAGGACAAATGTTTTTCAAAGGGAAGGAGCACTGTGTTGAACTTGCCCACTATAGTGAAAGTAAATGGTTCATGTACTCCCTACCTTGCCCACTAAAAGTAGAGGGGAGATTCCTGATGGTTTTCCATTTTTCAGTGGTTTGAGGCATCCATGCCTGTGTAGAAAAGAGCCTGGATAATTAGCAGAGAGGTTGGAGTCAGGCTTTTCTCTTTTCTGTTTGGCTCAGACCCTTGTTCAGAGTCCTTCTCTGGGACTTCCCTCCAAGTGACCTCAGGACTGCCCACAGCACCTGAACAACTGGGCAAATGGTTATTCTGAGTGAGAAAACACCCTAACTGTGTTGGGCCACAGGGATCCCCCGGTGGTGGCTGGAGCTGGATGGCATGGTGCCTCTGTCAGCAGAGCCAGGCAGTGCCAGGCAGGAGGAGATGGGCAGAGCAGAGCAGCCAGTGCCAGACATGCAGGAGAGGAACTTGTCCTTCACAGCAGAATTACAGGAAACATCAGCAAACATCAGGAAATCAGAAGGGGTGAATAAACTATCTCCTTTCTGCTTCAGAGAGTGACTGCAATGAAGATAAAATTATATAGTCATTATTTTAAGTGCCCCTCTGAATAGTCTCTCCCTTTGATGATGATGCTTTCCTGCTTGTAATGTGGGTGCAATGCTAATGTGACATAGTGTTCTTTTTTCATGATGGATGCTCAGTGCCAATGCCAGCCTTCTCCACATCTTCCAAGAGGCATCTCTCCTCAGCAGAGTAACTATGTGAAGTCTCAGTTTAAATCGATGAGGTGGCACTGCTGCTGCTGTCCTCACAGCCTCCTGGGCCCACAGTGGAGGAAGCAGCCTCTGCGGGGTTTGTTACTCACATGTCCTAACATCAACAGCCCAGGATGGAAAGACTCTTACATTGCAAGCGTATGCCAGCCACCTCACACTAGTCTTTGGCTGGTGTTGAATATTTTTGAGGCTAGATTTATGGTAAGTTGGTATTTCCTTTGTGCTGTGGTGTGTAGCATTCAGGAGTGCCTGGTGTGTGATTGCTGAGCTCTGTCTGCTGAGATAAGCAAAAGCAGCAAATATCACTGTAAGAGGTACAACTGAGATCTTGAGCCACCCTTCTAGCAAAGACAACATCTGGCAATTACCCAGTGCCTACAATACTGCATGGGCTGATTAATTTCAGCAGCATTAGCCCAGACCTTCACTGTTAGGAGTGTCTGCTGAGAAGGCAATGAGAGGGCTTGTGCTTTTTAATGCATATCAGCCCCTGGTGCAAGCCCTGCATATCCTGAGGGAAGCCAGGGTTTTATCTGTCAGGAGAGCACTCAGTTCAACAGGCAGGTGTGTGAGGTCCCCTCTGCCCCAGCAAGCCTCAAATTCTTTGCCGCAATGTTGGCATGGCTTTAACAGGCAGGCTGGCAAATCCTTGCCCAAGCCTTGCCCTAAGCCCTGGATTTAAAACCATCTCTTGCTAGGCAGAGCAAAGAGTTTGGAGCCCACACGCTCTGAGAACAGAACAGAACGGAGCCCAGGCCATCCACTTCCTGAGCAAGTGTCTTATTGCACCTGGCAAAGGCTGCCAAGAGAGGTTTGATCGAGTCCCGTCATTACCAAAAGAGGCAGTGAATTGCAGCCCCTGGTCCCTGCCAGGCATCGTGCCTGTGCAGGGGCACCATGTGTGTAACCTCAGCCCTGCAGAGACATGGGCAGCTCTTGACTCTGCTGTGCCCTGTGCAGGAAAGGCTTCTGGCTGTCCAGCCACAGCTTGCTGCTCAGGGAAGGAGGTGGCAGATCACTTAAAATGTAAATTCTAAGAGATGAGGATGTGGGAGGAGGGAACGTAACGGGGACCCATGGACAGGTCAGGCAGGGCAAATCCAGGCTTGTGCAGGAGCAGCAGCCCAGACACTGGTGAAACTTCGAGGTGGAGTAGGCAGGTGCTTAGTGAAGTGGAGCAACCTACAGAGCCAGGCAAGGATTGCAAGGTTTTTATCTAGGCTGAAGACGTGGATTGCAGTCTTTCCATTCTGTATTAGTTCTGTAGCATCAAACTGGATGCACGTTGGGTGCTGTGCTCACACCAAAGGGCTCACTGACCCTGTCAGAGCTCCACAGGAGCAGCACTCACATCAGGTATCTGAATTTTGCCTCTGTATCCGTGAGAAGTGGCCGTGCAGAGTCAGTGCATACAGGTAACTCTGGGCACAATAACTGAGATGACCTGTTGTCACAAAACTTCCTAAGAAAGTCCTAATGAAGTCCAGCACAAAGGATTGATTCTCACTAGTGAACTATCCTTTTAATGGGATTTCAGTCTGATTTCTAAAGAGTCTTAATAACTTGATCATATCCAGCATGATTACAAGGGTGTCTCAAAGAAGCTCTGTGAGGGAGACAACAGATTTCCCATCTCAGCCACATGTGTCCCCTCTTTGTCCAGCTCGCCCCTCCTGCCTGAGCAGCACAGGCTCAGCAAGAGGAGCCAGACTAGGGCTTCCCTAGGCCACTAGCTCAGCAATAAAAAAGGAAGGAGAAGCTCAAACATTTTGAAAGTGGCAACAACAACAGAACAACTGAAGTGAGATTTAGTGCCAGAATATTCAAGGGGAAAGACTCAAAAGGTACTCAAGAAAGGAGAAGGCGAGTCCTATTGCAGTGAGAAGACAGTGGTAGGAAGGTGAAAGGTTGATAAATGCCAGCGAGGCCTGGGGCTACAGTGGGGAGAACTTGTGTGACACACAATAAACACAGATCATGGTCACCAGGATTACTGGGGTTTTAAGGTACGGGACAACATTTTCTCGCAGTGAGTGAAGAGAAAAAAACAGGAGGGCTAGGTGGAGAGGCAAAAATCTACACTGCCAGCCAGGCCAGTTGCCTGAAGACAAGGTGATTAGGGTGTCCAAAATGCAGGGAAAACATGCAAGCCTCATTCAGGAGTCTGATCCAAGGAGAAACAGCCTCCGCCTTTCCTGTAAAAGGGCTGTGCGTCTGTAACTGCCTCATTACAAGCCCAGGGCAGCTGCTGCACACAGGCCAGGCAGCCAACATGGAAATTATTTCAGGCAGCAGGAAAAAGACTGTGGATAAAGCTGATATCTGGCTGGATGTGGTCATACCCAGCCACACAAGTGGAAAAACAGCGAAAGGCAGAGAGGCTGTGCCACACAACAGGCACGGCAGCCTTCTCTGGACAGCCCCCTTACGAGGAGGGCTTTGCTGTCACCTGAAACAGCACAGCCTCAGAAACTCACCCATGCTGGGTTTTTAGCCCACATGGGGTTGTCCTTCCTGGGTCTCTGGGTTGCACTAGAGTCTCCACTCAGGACTTTGCCGCATTTTTGGGGGAGAATGAGGTATTTAAGATGATACAGCCTTAAGAAACAAAAAAGAAATACAGAAAGATTCAAAAGCTGATGGTTTATTGTGTGACTACTGGAGGTGGAAATGTATTTCAAACCATGTAACTCCTATTAAGTGTTACCTGTCACTGAAAACTGGAGCTCAGCCATCAGTAACCTTAATCACTGAGGCAAAAAAAAAAATAAATTACTAGTTTAACAAAGACCTCTGCAATTACTTACTTAGACTACACTAAAAGACTAATATGCCTCCTCCCTAGATCAAGTCCTGGAAATTCAGTGTCCTGCTATTTCCTTTGAGTTAATATGTCTGTTTTGAAAAATATGGACTGTATTTATCTGGAACAGTTTCAAAAAGAAACCTTCTTTCTTTTTTTTTTTTTTTTTTTTCTAGTGAGCATTTGGCCTTACGAGAGCAATGCTGATGTTGCAGAGCTCTTCCCTTGCTCCGACTGAACACCAGTGACACATCTAAAGTATTTTTCCATCAAGTTTACAGTAAGTGTTTTCGGGGAAATAGTTTGTGCCTCTTAAACGTGAGTGCTGCCAGTAAGCCAGAATCCTGCAGCAGATACACTGAGCATTCCTGATATTTGAGGATATAAAAATACGGATTGGGATGCTGAAAACAAGGTCCCTTACTCTGAAATGCCCTGTCAGATACAGCCCTCAGCTCATCTCTTAAAGAAGGTCACAATGAAGGAGGCCAGTGGGCATGTAACAATTGATAGGACCACAGAAATGGCCTCAAGTTGCCCCAGGGGAGGTTTAGATTGGATATTAGGAAAAATTTCAACCCCACTGAAAGGGTTGTCAACCTCTGTAACTGGTTCCCAGAGAAGGGATGGAGGCACCATCCCTGGAAGCACTCAAGAGTCGTGTAGATGTGGCACTTAGGGACATGTTTTAGTGGTGGGCTTGGCAGTGCTGGGTTAGCAGTTGGATTTGATGACCTTAGAGGTCTTTTCCAACCTAATTCTGTGATAAACTTGGCAGCAGGACCTCAGTGTTGTCTGAGAGCTAACACACTGCTTTCCTAAATAATCGAAGATCCCCACTCTCTTTCGAGCAGCACTACTTTGCATTTCTCCAAAATTAAATTAGATTAAGTCCTATACAGCTTTCAGCTTAGTTCAGAAATATGTCTGGCTTTTCTGTCCTGTCATTAACTCCTCCTCTCCACCTGATGGGAGCCCTCTAGCAATAAATGTTGTCTGAAATCTTGGTTGATACAACCAGACAAGAGCTACTGCAGATATCTAAATTGCAGATAATACACGTGAAGGGCATGCGGAGGGAAAAGGGATTTTTTCCCAGAAATCATCCACTGAGAAAGTACATTGATGAGGTTGTGTTGTTTCAGGAATCCACAGACACTCCCAGTGTGGAACAATCCGTACCGTGGTGGAGCAGCGCTGATGTCCTGATCTACAGCTGCCAACAGCTGTTAGGAGGACGTCAGTCTGGAGCATCCTGCTTCCCATGTGTCCCTAGAGCTCGTACAGCCAGTATCTGGGATCTGTCCTCGGGATTCTCACTCACACTATTAACAAATTGCTCCACGGATTGATGAGAGAAGTGGTGGCCACCATACGACGTAGCTGCTTTCCTCGTGCTCCCACCAGCTGCTCGTATAGAGCTCTATTCCTGGCCAGGGTTTTCCCCAGGATCCTTCTCAGCTTCCCAATGTTTTCCTCTCAGACATCTGTTTTCCTTAATGGCCTGGGAACTGTACACAGCTTGTCAAGTTCCCCCCAATTAATTGAGGCCTCTCTGTGTGTACTTCCAGGCCTTGTTCTGGGGAGTTCTTGCTGCTCCTGAAGGATAAGGAGGTGAGCTAATGGAGGAACGACCGGAAAAACCTCTTGGACTGCCCACAGGGAGAGGAGAAATCCTGCAGTCTGCAGGGTAAGTGTATCCAATCTTATGTGAGCAAAGAATTCTAGGCTAAGACACAGAGCGAGCTATGGCCAGGAAGGCTGGACTTGCACTTGCATTATTTCAGGGGGGAATGAAATGCATGGGCCACAGTTGCCTTCTGACCTCTGAGATGAGAAGCTGTCTGTTGGTTAAAACGTGCCCTGCAGAAAATCATTATTTTATGCCATCCCAGTCGTAGTTTTGCTGTCAGTGATGTCCACAGCCCTGCAGCTGTAGACACAACGTGAGGGCACACCCCGCCCTCGCCTACAGACATTGGAGACGCTTGGAAGGGAACAGGATGAGCAAATGGAACAGCCCCTGCAGTAGGGAAGGTCTCACCTTTCCACTGATACCCAGCTTAGCTTCTTCCCTTGCTTGCCTCACATGGGGTCAGGAAAAAAGCCCTGCTTTTAGCAGAGGTCTGAAAAAAAAGGTGAATTTCAACAGGAGGAGGCTCAGACTCAAGATGCTTCAGGTGGGATGAGGAAGGGGCCATTGTTGGCCTAATGGAGTGGTGGAAGAGGAGGAACTTTAAGCAGGTGCATGTACAACATGCATAAATTATCTAATCTGAAACTATTCAGAAGGCTAAATTAGAAACTGAAGTCACTGAACTGTAAAAACAGGGAGATAGAGAATGCGAGAAGCAGGGACAGTTCAAAACACTTCTGATAAATACTGTAAGTAGACTGTGGTACCGCCCCGTTTAAACTCAACACTAGAGACAATCTAGTTGTAGCAGCACAGGGATTCAACTCCTCTGCGAACAGAAAATCAGGAGGGTAAATGAGCCTTCACAGAGCTCCCAACTGCAGCAGGTTCCAGGACTCCTCAGTTAGGACTGTGCTATCTTTGTAACACATTGCTATTAAATTAGGTCTACACTGGACACAGGCAGATCAGAGAAGGAGGTTCGTATTTATCTGAGCCAGGAATTTAGTCTCAAAAGGTATGCAGATACGGAGTGGAGGAAAGTGATATTAAGCACTCATCTGGCAGCCAGCTGGAGGTGTGAATGTTAAGCTGTACCCACGGAGGCATCTTGTGAGTTGGACCCTGGAGAGCCCCAGCAGCCCTGAGGATCTGGGTCTGCACCCTTTGACTTCGTCTGGAGTCTCCAGTTTGTGAGATCCCTGAAAATCAGGTCCTACACGAGGCAAATGCATCCGGGCAGCTTTAATTGGCTGTTATATTTGAAAATGCCTGACTGAATTTTCAGCCCAGTCTGGATCAGCCATAATGATGCATCAGAAATTTAGTGTTTTTCATATTTACATGACTCTATATACTTTAGGGAAAATTCTCACAAGCAACTCCTGAGCTGCAGCATGGCCTTTGACACAGATTTTTTGGGGGGGAGTGATTTGAAAAAGATAACAATCTCTTGTTTCTGAGTAAACCTGCCCATAAAAATCTCCCAAAATGCTGTAACAGAGAAATCCAGTGTCTGGAAGAGCTTCTAAACACTCCACCTACTTCAGTGCTCTGTTTCTTTTACCTGCTGGCTGATTGAAACTCGTTTACATGTTCTTTCTATGGCAAGGAGAGGGACTAATTTCCTTCAACCTCAGGCACAGTTTCTCCAGATCCAAGCCGGGCCAGTGGAACCAGGTGTCTGGGAAGTGTGGGCTCAGTGCCTGCACACCACTTGCTCAGTGAATAAATGAGCACCAGGAAGCCCTGGCCAGCACGTCACCAAATTCACAGACCTTAAAATGAAAGGTGCTGAGAAGAAAAATTATATTCAACTTAGGATGGCTGGAATTGCTGGAATGAGCCAGTGATTTTCCTGCTGCAGTGCAGAGGCAGAAGGAATAAAGTATGACAGCTTCATGACGTGTTAGCTTTTCTTTCCCATGGGCTGCAAAAAGAGAAGGTTCCCAGATTCCTCCTCGAGGACCATGTGCATGCCCATGTTTGTTTGTATGGAGAGCCCCTCTGTCACTAACTGGGAACGAACACCTCCAAACTGGGAAGGAAAACACTGGGTTTCCCTCAAGAGACAGGGTTGACAACTCCACGCACTTTGTAAAGACTAAGTGGGAAATCAAATTAAACTGTGCACATTTCACGAGTTAAACACACACTCACTGCAGGGCCCAAGGGGTGTGATTCCTTGGAAGCCTGGCACACAGGCTCAAGTGTGTGTATAGGAAAACAGGACGTGTTTCACCTGAACTTACATTGGGGGAACACCCCCCTCAGCAGAAAGGTATTTCAAGACGATTGATGCAAAAAAACCATGATTGCTGTTGTAGTACACAGTTTTAAAGGATAAAGAAACCCATGCCAAAAACAGGAAGAGAGACTAAAAATAAAATTAATTTTGTGCTTTACACCGGCAATAAAATAACCATTCCCAGACTCTTGCAGATGTGAAGCCAATTTATTTTGACCTAAGCTTCCCACAGGCAGAAGTTTTCTGGGCTTGAACAATATACTGCAGCAGGGAGGAATCATAAACACGTTTGGGGCCTGATGCTGAATAGCCACTGGCTTCTGCCAGCAGCCCCACACGTGGAAGAACTGCAGAAACAGTGTGGTCCTGACCTCTCTAGTGGCCCTGCCAATAGTACTGCTTGAATACAACAGCAGATCACTCTTGCCATTATCTTTCTTACGCTCAGCCCAGTCTATTTTTGAGTCATTCATGGGAAAGTAATTTCCACTACATTTGGTTTCCACCACACTATTCCAAACCCTGCCAGTCCTCACTGTTAGAAATCTTTCCTGCTATTTGGTGAGATATAGATGTTCCCTTTAATTGGATCCTACTATTCCCAGACATGCTGCTTTTCCAATGCACTAACTACTTCAATTTTCTCTGTGTTAAAAGTTTTAGACTCCTGTCCTCCATCTCACTGCAAAGCCACGCTGACTTGTTTATTCTTCTGAGCCAGATTTCCCTCTTCTTTGCATTTTTGTACCTTTCTATGCACAAGACCCTGGCCTGCACCCTTTAGATACCCAGGCTGTCCAAACCACACATCTTAATCCTCTGTGCACGTGAGAAGCCTGAGATGAACAGTGGCTTTGTCGAAGCTGGTAAATCAATACCCTTTGCAGACTGGCCACTAGTCATCCACACTGACCAGAACACTGTGTGCACCTCCTTACAGAGGGTAAACAGGTTTATTTGTCTAAGGACACTTGTATGCAACAAAAACCAGCTTACAGCCTTGTCATCTGCTGTATGGGCTTTGAGCTCTTAAAGTTTGATGCTGAAGAACAAAAGAAAAAGCCATGCATCTATACCAGCTGCCAATCTGGCCAGTGAGGTCTGGGTCTTTGCCTGGAGAACACTTTAGCAAGTGATGTGCTCGTATCTGACAAGAATTTGGTCTGATGTATTTTCTTACTTCTAAAAAGTGAAAACATCCTTTGGCACTAACAGGGCAGAACAAGCCTCATCCTTGTCGGTGCATTACCAGGACCCCTACGCTGCTGATCAGATATAAAGATATGCCTCAGATTGGATGTAAAAGCCTTTCTGGCATTAAGACTGCATAGCTGGATGCACTGTGACCCGGATGAAGTGTGACTTAAATCCATGCCCACGTGAGATGCTGTGAGAATCAAGTGCCCTGTGCCTCTGACAACAATGAGTGAAGCAGCTCTGCAGTGAGCATGTAATGATTTCTCTTCACACAACAGCTCTCCTGTCTCTAGACCAAATTCATCTTCATGCATGCCGTCTTACACGCTCTGAAGTCATTTCACTGCCTGCAAGTCACCAAGGAAGGTGTGTCTCTGTGGTGTTACAGCACCTACAGGTAGCAATAAAGCCACACCAGTGAAACAGATGGGCCCTCCAAACAGGTTCTCTTGCTGCTGGGTTCAGCTGCTACCTCACATCCCAAATTCAGGTTGTACAGTCGGTGCTTTAGGAAAAGGAGCATCCACCTCTCTACTGGTGTTAACCAAGCAGGTGGAAACAGAATGGAAGATCAACCCTGGATTGTAGGACTTGGCTATTTCTATGACAAAAACGTTTTCTAGTGGTGCCTATTGATAAAGCAATGCTGATGTTTCCCCTGTTCTTCAGATAAGCAGATGCTGGGAATGTATGAGAAGGTATGCATAACATGCTGCTCAGCAGTGATGAAACCTGCCAGTTACACTGTGGAGTAGAGGACAAATGGTGTTTCCAAAATGCTATCCCATGACTTGGGATACTCAGACAACCAGAAGTTAAACCAGGGAGTGAGGAGGGGTTCAAGCATGACCTCCCTCCTTGGTGACACAGGAAAAGTCTCAATTCTATTTACTCTGGGGTCTTTGCTAGGGTCACAGCACAGCCCAGGAGGTTTCGTTTTGCTGCTTTCTGTCTTTCAAGTGGGAGGCCCCAAGTTGCTGTGGTATGGAACTCTGGCAAACCTGAGCCTTTCCAGGACCCCCTGCTGCAGACATGCTATTTATTGTCAAGCAGGTCCTAAATCTGCCCTGCCCTGAGGGGTAAAATGGGGTCATATGGTACCTCTCCTGCTGCATTTAAATACTCTTCTCTTTATCTCTGCATGAATGTGTCATTTTGATGAATTTGGGAGGAAACACTGAAAACAAGTGTATTTGAGGTTAGATTGTTCTGTTAAGCAAAACCAAAAAGAGTGGGAAATTATTGTTTTAACTTTTAGAATGGAAGTCAAGCATCAGAGCTTCCTGAGAAAGGGGAATTGTTTCCTGGCAGACCTAACCATGGTGTAATGCCTGTGAATCTCTGCTCCACAGCTGGAAAGGTGGGCAGAGACCTCTCCCAGCCCAGCTCACCTACCGTCCTGCTGCTTCTGAGGACCATGATGGCCACAGATTTCAGCCCCATCACTCACAGCGCCATTATCGCCACATCCCCTCCACTCCAGGCCTCTTGGGTGACAGGTCACACATCTGCAGTGCAGTTTTCCTAAGGACAGGGTAAGTGCCTGTGCTGAAAGCAAGCTGTGCTGTTGTTGGGGTGAGGGTGTCATTCCTCGTGTCCACGGGAATGGTGCAGCAGCCGGGATACTGGACCTGGAAATGTGCTCAGCTGTGATGTCTGGAGGGCCACAGCACAAAGGAAAATACAGCTCCTGACCTCACCTGTTGAGGGAGGGGGTGTGTTGGAACCCCAGGAGGTTTCTACAGTCTCTCACTGGGATGGGGAACAGCGGGCTCAGGGATTTTCTCCACGCTGCTCGGCAGCTCTCCAGAGGAGTGGGGCAGGATCCCTCTGTGGTATCCTCACCTGGCACAGGGGGTGGGGCTTTACCGAAAAAAGCAGGGACTCCATCACTCCCCAGATGCCCAGGATGATGTGCAGGGAGAGCACAGGGCCTGGGACTGGTTCCATGCCCAGCAGGTTGCCCAGAAGGGAAGCAGTGAAGTGAGCAAAGAACAGGCCTCAGCCCTGGAAAAGCTTTCCCTCTCCTGAGTCAGTGTACCAAAAACGAAGATCTAGCAGGAACAGTTGCAGAAAAGAGACACGGGAATGGAGATGTCACAGAATTTAATGCTATCTGTTGGTGGGCACAAAGAAGAAGGGAGCCTTCCCAAAATACACTCGGTATGCGGTACCTTTGCGCTTTAGGGACCCATCACACCACGGGGAGCCACTAAAGAGAAACTCAGTCTTGGATGGCTTCCCTTCGCTGTGAGAGTAAAGTTCAAGTGTCTCCATGCTCCCAAGCTCCTATGGAGAGGCTGGGAAGAGGAATGCCCTGACTGCTGTGGAATATGGGCTGCAGAAAGCCACAAGTGCTTGAAGCAGATGCCTTAACTCGCAACATCTGCACCAAGGTTTGGGGCAGCTATGGGAATCAGGCAGCCTGGGCCAAATCTGAAGATTTAAACTAACAAACCAACACCAAAAGTTTCTGATCCTTTTTGTACCATGAGTGCAAAGAATGTTTAGTGTTTTACAAGTGGCTTAGCTTCCACCAGTGCAGCTTCACATGTTTTTGATATGAGCTCCTCATATTAACAGTCTGTGCTGTAAGCTTCAGGATTCCAAGTTCCTTTCATCAGTTTAACACTGGAAAGAGAAATGATTCTCAAACCTATCTCTCATCAAGAAGCTGCATCTTCGCAGAAACAACCAAACCCAAACTGAAGATCAGCAGACTCACAAAATTAAATGAACAGCAAGAACAGGGTTTTGCTGCTTTTCTCTCCCTCTTCAGGGTCTCAAATGGTTTCAGTTACTGCTTTCAAAGTGGCACATTCCTGATAGCAAAATGGCTCAGACCACAGGTACTAGTCCCTAAGAAGGGAGCAGCAAACCCACACTAACCACTCTAACAAAGCAATCCCAGCTATCTCGTTTCTGCGGGTTTTTCAAAACTAGGGTCTTCCTGCCAGAGATGTGATGGAAATCAGCTGTCTAGGTCAGCCCTCTGCCCTTTTTCCCCTAATGCTGGTAATCCTCATGTGTCCCATTAGAGCAAAGAGCTTGCCAGCTATGCCAGCAGGAAAGCACAGAGCAGCCCTGCCTGCCAGTGATGAAGCAAAAGGGGAAGTGACAAGGCTTCTCATTCCTGTTGCACAGGATCATTAAATCTAGTTTTAAAGCAAAAGACTGCAGTGAATCTCTGGGTCCTGCTCAGGCTGCCTGTGAAAAGCCCTCAGGAAGAAACAGAGCAGAGCGAATCAGCTGGTGGGAACTCAAGTTCTTGCTCTTGGCTCTATTTTGGTCTAATGTGTTCTTACCTTTAGGACATTAACCACCTTTTTGGTGGCTTGGGGCAGGATCAAGTGCACTCCTTATAAAATAGCTTGGGAACCTAGATGTTTTAAAAATAAGAATGGATACAGCAATCTACAAATGATCAGAAAACAAGGGGGGAAAGTGGGAAATAGAGGTAAGGGACAAAATAAAGAGCAGGGAACTCTTAGGTTAGATAATTCAGAGAAGCTTCCTGACCATCAGACCTTCTATGTGTGTCACACATGCCCAGAAAGAAATGGCATGTCTGTCACTTTCTCCTCCAAAACACCACTGTGACAGACAAGAGAAAATACCCAAGGGGTGCAACCCTCTATATGTGGAGAGAAGAGGGCCTGGGGGGAGAGTGTCCTCACCATGACAAAATACCTGCTTCAGCCCTACGTCAGTCTTTGGTCCATATGTGACTTCCTGTGCACAGAGGATACAAAAATTAAGAGCTCAACTCGCCATTCCCTCTGAGACATCACAGGATACTATGTAGTGAAAAATAATGAAAAATAATGAACCACTCTCTGTCAAACCTGAAAACCCTTATAAAACTATATATCTGTGTCATGCCACATGCAGCCTGTGCTGAGTTGGTTTGATCACTGCTTGGTCTTTCTCCACTCCAAAATCTATTTAGATGGTTTGGTTGAGGGCATTTTTTTGTAAAGAACATGCCTGGACATACCAGATCTTTAACCCTTGCCTGTGGGGAAGGTCAGCACAGATAACCAGGATGGCAATGTGAGCACCTGGGTGTTATCAGTGCTGCCCAGCCGAGCTATGTGCTGGGAATCTTCAAAGGAAAATTGAAGTGGTGCTCCAGGCATGCTGTTCCCTGGCTCTGTTGTGTGTCCCCTGCTGTTGGGGCTGCATTCACCCAGAAAAATGCTTATCTGGGAAGATTATATGAAGTGTTTAGTAAGATCTCTCTTTAGCTAAGAGAACATACCAAATGTCCCCTCTTTCGTCATTTGAGGTTTCGCCAATGTTGTAATCACCTTTCTATTTCCTGTGCCCCTCCTAAAAATAAATATTTTTTTACCTTTGCCACTTAGAAAAAACTGCTTGAAAAGCTTGCAAATCCAGTCTGACATGACCAAAACGAGCACCATCATTCCAATTCTGAATGAATGGGAAAAGAAGCAAGGGGAGGTGAACTGCCTTGCCCAAAAGGGTGTTACAGAGGAGAGGGCTTGGACATAAATACCTGGGAAGCCAGACTCATGTCCACCAGCTCTGTGCCACCCCTGAGACATGAGATCCAAGACTCCTGACGCACGGGACGCGCAGTATGGGAAAAAAGGGACGGGAAAGCCTCCGGGGTGTGCTGCCCATCTACCTCACCAAAGCAACAGCTCCTGGGTCCTCTTGCATGAACCAAAACGCTTTATTGATAAGGAAAGCAATGCCTCCCAACCCACGTGGAACAAGGGGTACGGACAGCTCAGGGTCCGAGCCACGGCTGCTGCTGCAAGGATTGGGTAGGAACCCACCCCACGGAGCCTGCCAGCCCTGGACGGTTTGTTCCTTCTCCTTATGCCCCCATTTTTAATGACTTCTTAAAGCCTCCTTTCAAAACGATACCTTTTAAAACCTAACACTCTTTACCCACCTCAGAGACAAAAATAGTCAGTGGCAGTCCTTCCTCGTTCCCCCTTTCACAGATGTCATTTCTCCCCATAACATCCCCCGATTTTCCAAATCTGGACTAAAACCCACCGAACAGTCCGAGGTGCATGGCAGGGGCTGGGCTGGGAGGGGAAGAGACCTTTACGTGAACTCCAGAGAAATTCTGAAGCTGCCTTTAGTGAGAAATTGCTTTGCAAGGTGGAGCTAAAGCAGATCGAGGAGCGAGCCGCAAGCTAGTGGAAATAAAAGTTGTCTTTACCTCCATGTCCCGCAAGAAAGAGGTGTCTTCGGGGCAAGCTTTCTTCCCCACCCCTCTTTCCCCTCTTATCTGGGGGAAAACTTCAGCCGAGCCAGAGCAAAATCAAGCCGCCGTGGAAGGGAGTGCAATATCCGAGCCCTGCTCAGCTTGAGCGCTGCCAGAGCCCAGCGAGTGGCCCTGCACGACGAACAAGGAAGAAGGGCGGGTGGGTGAGAGGAAGGGAGGGAGGGGAGAGGAGGGGGAGGCAAGGCAATCGGGGTTTAAATTTAGACACAAATCTAAACAGATACCGTTCTGCCCGCAGTGCTGAGCTCATATGGGACAACAAGCAACAAACTCTGCTGCGGCACCCAAACCTGGGGACACCCACATGTGCGTTTTCCTCCCTTCCATTCTTTCTCCCCTTCGTGTTTTCCATCACCTTATCTTTATTCTCCTCCCACTTGCCCCAGTTCTTTCTCTGTTTCTCTCTGCTGCTCGTGGTCGCTGCCCCAGTGCCTCTGCCTGGATCTCCCCCATCCAGGCGTCCCTTTCCAAGCCTGCAGGGTCTCTTCTTGTTAATTTGTAAGGACGATCTCTTTCCCTCTCACTGCAGCTTCCCTTCTTTCTCCCTTCCCTTTTTACACTGATTTCAATCTGTCTTTAGAGAGGCAGAATAGGAGGAGAGTGAGGGTGATTATTGGTGTTGAACAGAATATAAGGCTTTGATGTCCCGGTGCACAGCTGGGACTCCCAGGAAGAACAAAATCTGCTGGGTGATTCCCTGGAGAGAGATCAGGGCTCCACTGCAAAGGGTGATGCTCAAATGTGGGCGCAAGCAGAGGGTCCCCATGCAAGGCTGTCACTGTCCAGCTGCAGGGCAGGACTAGCCCTTTCCACCCTGAGTTTGCATCTCATGCCACCAGATCAGAAGGTGCAGGTTGTGCTTCTCTCCCTTCACAGGGATGGAGACACTTGTGCACTGGAAGTGAGAAGCTTCCACAGTGACAGAAAAATTCAGATGGGGGAAAAACCGAAGCCTCTGGAATGTTTTGCCACTGTTTCCCTTTCCATTCTGATCACAGTGTTGTAAACCGGACATCTCTTTTAGCAACTGTTTGCATATGCTTCCTTCTCAAGAATGTCAGTCCCCACCTCGCAGAGCAGGGCGGTGCAGAGGAATTTGGGAAGACTCCCTTTGTCCTCTGTTGGCTTCCTTGCCTTGTGTGCAGCTGCAAAGTGACACAATGCCATATCGTCATTTTGGCAGGACACCTTGGGGGCAGAGGAGGGTTAAAGCATATTTTCTGAAAGGGATGCATACTTCTCCCTTGCAGTGTTTCACAAGTCCCCGCTGGCTACCGCTGAAAACGCTCCAGAATGGATTTAAATGTGAGCATGGTGATATCCCAGTTTACTGTTACCAATACAGTGTGGTTAACTATTGCTGTACCGCATGCTGTAGGACTCTAGTGGAATCAGCAGATTTAAAGAGTGACCTCATTATCTCCCAAATTCAATATATAATAGTTACTCTGTCCCTAGCCAAAAGAACGACAGGCTCAGTTGCTGCAATCTGAAGATTGGGTAAGAGGACTATTTAATCTTCAGTTGTTGAAACATGAGATTAGTTGAAACCCCTCTGCTGTAAGCAACCAGAAGATGCTGCAACTGTAGATATAAGGAGATAGATTACAAAGCTAAAAGAAATACAAAAGTGAAACTACTCGATTGGAAATCCTATTCATTTCTTCAAGTCCTGACAACGATACTCTAGGAGAGGGAATAGGAACTGAACTGAGAGGCAGGGTGAGGCAGGGAGGGCAGGATTCTTCTGCTGCCTATGCTTTGCCTGCTGCCAGCACAGAAGGAGGATTTCAAGCTCATGGTTTTCACTGGACATGGGTCACAAGTGTTGTTTTCAAGATTTCTGCCATGTAAAAGACTTTCAAAATCACACCTCCAGTGGCTGCTTCATGCTGCTTACAGTATATTTCAGTATTTTCTTTCTGTTTTCAGGGGTTGTACTCTGCAGAGAAAACTCTTTGCTTAGTTCTGCAGGAAAGGAAGCTGCGAGGCAAAACAGTATCACTTTACCCGTGCTAAAGCAAAGGTAGTTGCAGCTGCCCCACCACAATTCTTCACTCTATTTCTGCTCCCAAGGGTCCCACCACAATGCAAACCTTTTCTGCCAGCAGGATTCCCAAATGCCATTGCTCTGAGCATGGTACACAGTACTTGGTTTTTTAATGCTAAATCTTTGTTAAGGAGTAAGGAGAGAACGCACAGAACTAAGGTGTACGATTTCCTTCAGACAGGAAGACATGGGGCGTGGTTTGGTTCTCATCTTTCTTGTTTCTGGACTGAAAAACCCTAGAAACTCTGAACAAACAACCCACATGTGTCAGCTGCAAGACCTTTGTAACAAACTTTGTTGAGGGAGGTTATACTGAGAAACTGGGTGTTTTGCATGATGTGCATATGCAAGAATGACTGACTGCACCTCTGTGTATATCTCTGCTTACAGACGTCCTGGGATGTAGCAGTGTCTGTAAGGCTTGTTCTTATGTTTAAAAAAAACCAACTTGCTACATCTGTTCTATCCTGGAATAAAAAACCCAAACCCAGTCATCACAAGTGCCCTTAAAACAGGCTGTAGGGGGAAATTTCGTCGGACTGAAAAAATGTTGCAGATAATTCTTTTCGCGACACGTGAGGCCAAAACAGTTTGCTTCAGGCCAGATAATCTGGTACTCCTGCTATGGGCAGCATGTGAGGGAGAGGTGAAAGGGAACTCCTTCATCCTGGAATTCCTGCAAAACAGGTAGCATAAGTAGTTCTGCCATGCTCAGAAACACCATGTTTGATATTTGCTGGGCTCCTGCATTTTGGCTATGAAGGACGGAGAGTGGAGCCTCCACAGGGTGCTAGAGTGAGCAACAGAAAGGAGATGCAGGGATGTGGCAATTATTTGTTCAGAGGCTAGATAGTCAAAAAAGCTTTTGAGGGCATCTGAAGCTTTGACTCTGGCATTTGTGGCCATACAACTCTCTCGTTCGGGTGTGTCTGCGTCGCTGCCAAATCTGGGAAGGTATGTCTGTCAGGGTGGTGGATGAGCAAAGGGTGGAGGGAGCTGTGGGTTCCTGCAAGACAGATTGACATTCTGTACTTGGTTAAGGCATTTGTTGAGGGTTTAGTAGAGCTCACCTGTCAGTGCCAGTATCTGAGGCTGTTCTGTCCACCTCTCTGGCTTTGGCTGCCGCTATCCACATGATTTCCCAGAATTCATACTATTAACCAGCAGCTGTTACTATATTGGGGTTTTGACTGCCTGAAAATGGATCTCGACCCTTCCTGTTCCCACTCGAGCAAGTCAGTTATCAGCTGAAAGAAAAAGGGGGCATAAGGCAACCAAAAAAAAAAGCACTTGTGTTTCGAAGATCAATCACCTCTACAAGCCAACATCCTGTTTTGCATTGGCTTTGCACACCGGCTCCTCCCTGACAGGAAGCGATCACGAGCAGCGTTTTTCTGTAGGAAAGTCAGTTTTGAAGCCACCATTCTCCTAACTGTGCTCTGAAGTCTCCCCTCCCTCCCACCCTGCCCTTGCCCCTCAGTATTTTAAATTAACGCCGTGGGCCCCGAGCCTCACCCTCCTCTTTGGGGAGTTATCAGCAGGAAATGAAGTCAGCTGGAACGCTTTGTACCCTCGTCATCTTTCTGGTCGAGCTGTGCAGCTGCAGCGAGGCACGTCTGGGAGCGCACACGGACACGCGTGCTCGTGTGCCAGCACCCACATGTGCACATGGACCGGCGTGCCAGGCACTGTGCATCCCTGGGGACTCGTGGCAGGGGGAAAAGCCCGGTACCAAAGATGCTTGAATCATTTCATGTGTTCCTGACTGTCAGCTGGCCCCTGAGTGGTAAAATCATGGCTTCTTAATTCCCAGGCTCTGAGCAAAAGCCTGTCCCCAAGCAGAGGAAAAAGCTGTATGGCACAGGGAGCATTTCACCTGTGATGCTCGTAGCAATGAGGTCACACAGAGGTGGCTCACCCTCATTCCTACCAGGCCACTTGGGGCTGGTAGGTGGTGTACAGGTGGCGAGTGTCACCTCTTGCAGCACTGCAGTTTCTTTGGAGAGCTCTTCTTTCACTGCTGACCTGCCTAACTTCAGTGAACAAACTGAGCTGGGGGATTAGTGGGCAAAGCTGCAACCCGTTGTATTCATATAGTGATGGGACAAATATTACCAGCATTGACAGGTTGCTTCCAGACTGAACGATTACTCTATCGGTTACTAGTTTTAACAACAAGGTTTAATATGAACTAACAAAACCATTCAAAACACTGGTGCTGACACAATCCCAGGTATCTGGAATTGTTGGACACTGTGTTGGACACCAACATATTTTTGATTATGTTGTTCTCAGGCCAGTCCTACTGCCCGTCTCTCAATGCCCTAGAGAAAGCAGCATCACAAGCAGTGGCTCTCGCCAACAGCTTCCTCAGCAAGCAGCTCAAGTGCTGGTGGAACAGCAAAGATTTCTGGCTGAAAATGGAACAATAATTGTGGTCCCCAACAGGTTATGGACAAGGGAAGCTTGCCTTGCCACTGTCTGGGTGGTGGCTGTTAAAAAGCTAAAAGGCCATTGCTATATTCATTTTACCTGTCTTCTAAAAACGATACTGATGAAAAGGTCAGAAGCTAAATTCCCAACCGAGGTAATTCAGGAACTCTGAGGATAAGAACAAATAAATGCATCAGGCACAAGCATGTAACACCTTTCAGTGTTCAGCGGAGGTCTGCGTTGTGTGCCATTTCCTAACAGCAGCAGTGATATCTCCTCAGGAGGGTATCTGACCAACATTTTTAGAAACAATTTTCATGATGGCTCTCATGTGGCACCGAGGGCTGGCACTTCAAAGGGCTGAGTGCTTCAGCTTTTGCCAGAGCTGACTCACAGGTCAGTCCCTTCTGTCACACACAGCGGCGAGTGACTTTAATCACCCTGGCTGTCATTTGGATGCAGAGAGCTGGCCTGGCTCAGAAATCGAGCGCTGCGCCCAGCGAGACTGCACAGCCCGCGAGTGTTATCTGGACACAGAAAGGTTTCTGTTCCCGGACAGACTGCATGACCTAGACAGGAAGCCTGGACCAGTGCACAGCCAGACTGTGTGTCTGAAGGGAACCCTCGCCCAGCACATCCAACAGCCAGGCTGTGCAAAGACAGAGCTGGCTCAGGGAAAACCAGCTGGGAAGAGGGTAGGCAAAGCACGATGGTACACTAGCCAGGATGGAGACCTTGCCCACTTCCTGGCTAAATACTTCTCCAGAGACACAGCCCAAAGCCCATCACATGTAAAACACACTGAAATAAAGATTGATCCATGAACTGGCCAACTCCTGGAGGAGGGACTAAACTGTCTCCATCTTTGGTGAGATATTATTTTCTATTTACTAGGCTTTTCATTGCAATAAATCACGTGTTGAAAAGGAGAAGTACTGGCTAGCAACACTTTCTTGACCTCGTTATGCAAGGATGCTGGGAACCCCTAGAAGTTTTGCACAACAGAGAGAATCCTTCTCCTTTCTCTGAGATCCGGCTGAGGAAGTGAGAGAGGCTGAAGATTCACTTCAGATAACTCATCCTTTCAGAGCAAGCTGAAAGACTTAAAGACCTTATCTCTCACCCTAGAGGTTCACTCCACGCTACCCGTCCAAGAAACAGGGCACCAAAACAAGCCTCCTTCTTTCATTGCAATATGCAAGACAGTCAAGACACCACATGTAAGACACCACTGTGCGTGGCCCACTGCTGAAACTGCTCAGCCTAATAAATCCTGTTCTCCACAGAGGGAAGCCAAGGCTATTTGCTTCCATAAATCCTGCCAAGGGCTGAATTCCCACCAGGCTCATCAGCCCAAATCCACTGGGGTTGGGCAGCAGCAGCCCTTGGTGGTTGGGGACAGGGAAGGCTGCAGATGTGCCACAAGGCTGTAGGGGAAGGAGGAGGCAAGGAAAACTTGTCAGACTTTGGGTGGATGGGTTTTTTCTCTTGGCACTTGAGATCCCACTGTATGGTCCCACTGATGGCAGGCGGAGTGAGGAATGATGTTCCATGCTGTCTGTGAGGTTCACTTTGACTGTCCTGCCACAGGGGCTGTGTGGCAAGTGCACCCTTCCTATATTTGCTAGCTCTGCTACCCATATCCTTCTTTCCCCCTGTGGCACTTATTGTTTGTTACTTCCACGTACTCTCTCTGGTATCCCCCCTTTCCTGTGCTGACCCCACCCATCACCTCCTGTCTGTTCCCTGTCATGCCCTGCTTCTCCCCAGTAACATCACTCACACACCTCCACCCTGCCACCACCACCACTCGTCCCTTTGACTGCGTTAAGTAGATCAAGTAGAGCTCCCCGGCTCTCCCAGGGCAGGACTGCTTGAAAAAGGAGAGAAACATGCAGTTTCTCTGTATGCACACACGTGTTGGCAGGGAGAGAAAACGAGCAAGCTCTAATGTCTCTGTTTTACCTATAAAAAACTCTAGCAAAATGAGTCTGTCACATCTTGTCTTCCTCAGCCCCTTTTCTTTCCTAAGACATCTCTTCTAGACCCTTTTTGACCCTTTCTTCCATACTCTTCTCATTTGTGCAGAACAACTCCTGTCTTTTTCCCCTAAATCACTCCTTTTCTCCCTCTAGTTTTCTCCTCAGCACTCTGCCCTGAAATGTCACTTGTCCTACACTACAAACAAGGCTGCCTTATGGCCTTAGTTGTTGGGGTGGCTGTCGCTCCCAAGTTCAACCACCCACCTGAGCTGAATGGCTGCACATCAGGGGTTCAGAGCAGCCTTTTTTCTTCTTTTATTTTCTAGCCCCCACCCCGCCCCAATAGATACCAGTTTCTCCCAAGCACCTCCAGGAGATGGTGTATCCATGACCCAGAGGAGAGGCAGGAATCTCTGCCCATACTCTGCAGCCAAGGGGAATACTGGAGGAAAGATGATTTTGTTCTGCCTGTATAGGACAGCAGATAAGTGGCAGGGGATGGATGTGTGGTGTGTTTTCCTTCCTGAATTCAGCCCAGCAGAATGATCCATCTGGCCTTCTACAAGCTGTGGGTGCTGTGAGGGCAGATGGAAGTCACACAACTTAATTTGGGTTTCTCACGTTCCTGGACTTCACTGGTAAGACTGAAGTTGAAAAATGAAAATCCACCATCTCTTAGGACAAGTTGAATTGAGTCTCAGTATTACCCCACTTAAAAACATCTCTTTATATAAATCCCTTTAAGGATGCTGAGCACAAAGGGATGGCTACAATGAGGTATAGCTCAGTGTTGATTTGGGTAAGCAATGCATTAAAGTGGCCTGCAATGGAGGGTGGAATGGTGTTCAACCAGCCAAACCAAGTCTTGCAGAAGAGGGCTCTGACATACACCCCGCAGTGTGCAAGAGATAAGACCTGAGCTCTGCCCAGTGCCAAATCATCCTACAGGCATTGCTGTCTGAACCAGTTTCAATAGTCCACGCTTGCTGTAATTAAAGGACAAAGTTTTCCTCTGGGAAAGCCGGGCCACAAACACCTGGGGTGACACAGAACCAGCCTGACTTAGCAGGGCTGGTGGTGCCACAACCACCCTTGGGGCACAGAACCGTGGAATGGTTCAGGCTGGAAAAGACCTTTAAGATCAAGCCCAACCACCCACCACCGTGTGCGCCTTCAAACCATGTCCATGTTGTTTTTGGAACAGTTCCAGGATCTGACGGACTTCCACAGGCAAGGGGCGATGCCAGGGGATGGCTGGGGCCGGGCACTGTGCCATGGGCTATCCCGGGCCACCCAGGACCCTGCAGAATGGGCGGGCTCCTGGAGAGTGGATAATACACACTATAGTCTATATATATATATATATTTATTTATATATATTACTATATACGTCCCGCCAGCGCCCCCCGCAGCCCACTGGGATCCCTTTCCTGATGGACACGGGCTCCTCCTGATGTCTTCGAGTGAAATTACGGTAAAACCATACTGGTTCACCGGACTTCAAATACGCACGCATCTTGCTTTTAGAAGAGGGTTTGACAGATAAGCTGGTCTGCCTGCCTGTAGATCTGTGACTGCCAGTCAATCACTTTATTTTATAAAAGTCCAGTCCCCTTTCATACAGTCATGTTTTTCAGACATAACTCTCCTTGGGGTGTGTGCGTGGAGATTCCTCCCTTGGCTGGAGACGACCTCCAAGGACACTCGTCGAGGCTGAGAGAAAGAGATCTCCCCACGAGCATTGAATTGGGTGAGTTACATCATATCTATACTTAATAGTTATTTCCTTTTTGCCAGCTTTAATACTTGTTTCAATATAGTGCACTATCCAATCCCATACTTTGTTATATAAAACCCTACCAGTAGATTTTTAACTTTTTATATTGTGTAGTAAATAATTCTGATTAAGATATTTGTCTGATCATTTGTAATAACAAATGATTCCTTTTGTATAAATATTGTCATCATGCCAATCATTAAAATCTGCGGGGCAAAAGTGGTTCAGTCACACTTCTGTGATTCCTTAAATTCAAACTGCTTACATAATCCAAGGCTGAGACTGCATTCAGCCACACTTAGAATCCTCTCATAGAAGGGGTTTAGAAAGCAGGGGAGTCCTTTCTACACCTTGTGGCTCAGCAGCAGGGCTTCTTTAATAAATTTTGTCTAAATCTTCCACTCCCACCCGTGACACTTGGCGGACAATGACCTGGGGGTGCTGATCAACAGCTCCTGGCTGTGAGCCCAGGTGTGCCCAGGTGGCCACTGGCATCCTGGTCCATATCAGGAATAGTGTGTCTAGCAGAACCAAGGCAGTGACTTGGGAGCACAAGTGTTGTGAGGAGAGGCTGAGGGAGCTGGGGGTGTTCAGCCTGGAAAAAAGGAGGCTCAGGGGGACCTTATCACTCTCTGCAACTCGCTGACAGGAGGGTGCAGCCAGGTGGGAGTTGGTCTTTTCTCCCCAGCAGCCAGCAATAGGACAAGAGGAAATGGCCTCAAGCTGTGCCGGGGAATTTTGGGTTGGACATTAGAGGACTTTGCTGAAGGAAGGAGTGATTAAATGTTGGAATGGGCTGCCTAGGGAGGTAGTGGGGTCACAGTCCCTGGAGGTGTGCACGGAAGGCCTGGCCGTGGCACTCAGTTGGTCACAGGTTGGACTTGTTATCTCAGAGAGACACCCTTTCCAACCCAACCCATCCCGTGACCCCACGACTCTGAGTGGTCCCTCGGTGATGGTGGGGCTGCCGGCGGGTCCGCCTCAGCATGACCAACTGACTGACAGAAGGACACAGGGACGGACAGATGGATGGACAGACAGACAGACAGACGGATGGATGATCGGACAGACTGACAGACTGATAGATGGATGATTGGATGGACAAATGGACAGACTGACTGACAGACAGACAGACAGAAGATCAGACAGACTGACTGACAGACAGAAGATCGGACAGACAGACTGACGGACGGACAGACTGACAGAGAGACGGACGATCAGATAGACAGACTGACGGACAATTGGACGGACGGACGGTCAGATGGATGGATGATTGGACAGACTGACAGACGGATGGCCAGACAGATGGACGATCGGATGATCGGATGGACAAATGGACAGAGTGACTGACAGATGGACAGACAGACGGAAGGACAGACAGAAGATCGGACAGACGGACTGACGGATGGACAGACGGACTGATGGACAAACTGAATGACAGACTGACGGACAGATAGACAGAGAGACGGATGATCGGATGGACAAATGGACAGACTGATGGACAGATGGATGGATGGACGGACAGAAGATCGGATAGACACACGGACTGACGGATGGACAGACAGACGGACAGACAGAGAGACGGATGATCGGATGGACAAATGGACAGACTGATGGACGGATGGATGGATGGACAGACAGACGGAAGGACAGACAGAAGATCGGACAGACGGACTGACGGATGGACAGACAGACGGACAGACTGAATGACAGACTGACAGACGGACAGACAGAGAGACGGACGATCGGACAGACAGACTGACGGACGACCAAACGGACGGACGCACGGAGAGCCGGGCCACCAATGTCACGCTTATTTACAACCTCAGCGCTCATTGTCCCGCCCCCCAGCGTTTCTCATTGGCTGAGCAGCGCTGGCATCGCGAACTCATTGGCCAGCGGCAGGAGGGCCCGCTCCCTGGCTCGAGGAACCGCCTCTCATTGGTGGAGGCGGGCGGGCTGCGCGGTTCTCATTGGCGGGGAGCGGAGGGTGCGGGCCGCGCCCGGCGCTGCCCCTCAGTCCATGGCGGGGCGTGCTTGGGGAAGTATCTCCGTGAGGGGGAAGATGGCGGGGCTGTCACTGCTGTTCGCCGCGTCGGCGCTGCTGCTGGCGGCCGCCGGGGCCATCCCGCCCCCCGAGGAGGCGGCTCGCATGGCTCGTTTCGTCCTGCACAGCTGCGACTGGGGCGCGCTGGCCACGCTGTCGGCGCAGGAGGGGCTGCGCGGCCGCCCCTTCGCCAACATCTTCTCCCTCAGCGACGGGCCCCCCGGGCCCTCCCGCGGCAGCGGCGTCCCCTACCTGTACCTGACGGACATGGAGATCTCCGTGCAGGACCTGGAGGTGAGCGGGGTGTGCACAGTGGCACGGGGCGCTCGGAGGAGTGTTACAATAACCGGGTTATTAGGGCAGCGTCGCGTTTCGCTTGGTTGCCGGCGCATTTTCATCCCAGCGGCGAGCGGTGCTTGGGGTCCCTTTGGTAGGGGTCGGGGTTTACACCAGCCTTAGGAGGGCACTGAGTTCACAGAATCACAGTGGGGTGAGGAGGGACCCCTGGAGATCGTCCCGATGAAAAAAAAATTATCAAAAGGACTGGAAATTGGCAGTGTGGGACCTGAGCAAAGAGGGCTCCTACACAGGCTGCTGAAGGAATGGTGATTAAACGTGTAGAGCACACAAGGAAAGGCAGCACTGGCATGCTGAGGCTCCGAGTGTGAGTAATTTGCCTTATCCCAGATTTTTTTGCTTGGCTGTGGCTAAGAGAGTTGGCTAAAAAGTTAAGGAAATAGCAGTTGTGTGCCTCCTTTACAAGAAAACTTTTCTGGTCCACTAGCTGTTGTGGTATTAGTAAAACAAACACAAAATACCAAAAAAAAAAGGATTTTTTTCAGACATTGTTTTGTTGTAAACCTTTTTTCTTTGTTCCCTGCCAGGCTTTACTATGTTACATTAAACAAGCTTTAATTATGTATGTAAGTGCTGTGGAAAACTTAGTGTGTCCTGTGCAGTACGCCCCTCTCCACCCCAGCTACAGCCTTTTGCTTTCAGGATAGCACAAAAGCTGTGGCATGGACTCTAATGGACATTTCCCTTCGGAAAGCTCCTCAACAGGTCCTTGTTTTGCTGTTATTTTTGCAGCAACACCTCGCATGTGACAGTCACGTCCAAGGCTGAAGGTGCTGAATAATCATGAGTCAGCTTTTTTTGGCCTTAAGCAACTTCCCATCTGTCAGACGGTGGCTCCTGTTTCGTGACTTCCCTGCTGCCCCGTGTAGTGTTTAAGTGACCCTTGGGGGTTTCGTTTTGACACGAGTTCTTCTAAGGAAATAGAGCAGATGAACTCACTGAGAGGTAGTGAACCTTAGTATGTGACATTCTGCACTAGTTTGGCACCAACACTTCTCAAGCCACGGTCACCAAATTAGTTTAGAAAAACCATCAGATAGAGAGTCTTTAATTATTCAAGTTAGGTGGTTCTCTTAACTTTCAATAGTATTTCTAAAGTTCACTTTAAATTTCAACATTTCAAACCAGCCGACTGGTTTTGGACAGCCAGCAGGCTTGTTTTGAAGGGAGGAGTTGTTTGGTTTTGTTATAACTAGTTTTATTTACAGTTGTGAAACTCGGTTACCTCCTCAGTTACTTTTTTCCTTCTAGGAGAATTAAAGAAATTCACTATACGTTCTTTTTTTCCTGTACTGTCCTTCTTGTACATAATTGGAATGTGCCATCATTTGGATGTGAAATAGATAGGCTGTATACTGAATTCAGAGTTTTCGGGAGTGCTGTTTTGTGACATTTGCATTTTATGCTAACAAGCTTCAGCACACTTGTAAACTGGGCATTCTTTCACATTCAGAGCTCGTCTAAGTAGGAGGAGGTGGTGACAGCTTTATTCTTTTAGCCAGTTATACTGAGCTGAATAAATTACTAAGAGCTGAAAATGTGGCAGGGATGACATTTGTCTTGAAAAAGTACGTAAACCTCTTATTTCTTGCATTTCAGGTCAATTCAAATGCCTCCTTAACTGTGTCTTTGGCACAGACTCCTTACTGCAAAAGGCACAAATACGATCCCCAGAACCCCCTCTGTGCCCACATAATCTTTGCTGGGAGTGTTGTAAAGGTAAGAAGCTGACACTGGGCAAAGTTGCGGGCATCAAATAGTGTTGTTTGGTGGGAGGGGAAGAGAAAGGTTAGAAATTCTGTGCAAAAGGATGTGAAGAGAGGTTATGTACTATGATACCCAAAGGCTGGTTCAGAATTTGTGTGAGGAAAATGAAGTTACCCCTGGATATTTGCAGGAGCTTTTGTTGACGTGCCTTTACTGAGGGATTTGTTAATATAATACTGTAATGTAGGAAGTCTCCCTCACTCTCCTAGATGTGTTCTGAAACTAAGAATTCTAAGACTATTCTCTTGGAAAAAACTTCATATTTCGTTCACATCTCTCTTGGTTAGTTAAATTCTTTGGTCCATGCAGTGTGACACACATGCTTCTGAAACTTTGTTGAAGTAAATATTAGCATGAGCGATAAAGTAACAGTATTAAAGTTACAGTATTAGAGCAATAAAGTTACAGTATTAGAGACCAAAAAAAAAGTGCATTGTACTGTCTGGTGGCACTGCTGCCAGAGCAGTATTCTTTTGTGTACCAGTACTTTGGTGTCTCATAGAAGGGACTTAGAACTGCATGTGTTCTTCATTGACGATCTTAATCCCATTATTGAGGATAATTACTGAGGATGAGAAGTAGTCATCATTACTCTCTCTGATATGATAGTCTAAATTTTTATTTGGTGTTTTCACACCCCTGATATTTTTACATTGCACTCAGTAATCTTTTAATTGCTTTCATGAGTTTCTCATTGATAATGGAGTTGGGTTTTTTTAGTTAGTTCTTCTTGTACTGTACCCAGAGCTCTAACTTGTTAATGTAACTCTTTAAACATTTGCACGCTGTATATTAAATGCTGTCACACTTTTCAGCTTCTCTTCTCTGTAGATTTTACTGCACTATCCTATTTGGGTGTGTGTGTTTGCGAACATTGGAACACAGTTCAGATCTGTTTGTGTCAGTTTGAGTGAGCAGGTGCAGAGAAGGTAAAAGTACACCTAAGACATCACTTTGTAACAATTCAGCAGGAACCCATACTTCTCTGTTTTGTGGTTTGTTGAAAGATTTATTCTTATGTATGATGAAGTACTTTATTGCTCATGCTAACTTTAAAAGCACCCTTTTAATTTAATATTAACATCAACTACCTTGGTGTTTTTATCTGTCTCACATACAGTTGTACTCCACACTGAAGATGAGTGCACTCTGCCACAGTAATGAATCCCCTGAGAAAAGACATGACTAGACTGCAGTCAGCAGTGGTTTTTCAGCTAAAATTTGTATTTACATGACTGTCTAACTGTAATATTTTGCTGTTTTTTGTTTAGGTGAATGATTCAGAAGCAGTCTTGGCCAAAAAAGCCTTATTCAGTCGCCACCCTGAAATGGAAACTTGGCCTAAGGACCATAATTGGTTCTTTGCCAAATTCAACATCACCAATATCTGGGTCCTCGACTACTTTGGTGGATTGAAAATTGTGACACCAGAAGAATATTACAGTGTCAAGCCTTAGTAAGTACTGGAGTTTTTCATGTCTAACTCTTTTTATACTTGAAACCTGTAAACCTTCTCCTTATTGTTAACAGTATGTACTCTATACTACCTGTCTCTGGTTTTTATATACATTTATAACTTTTCCCTAAGTAGTCTACTGGATGCAGTGTCTGAAGCCTTAAGGTATGTTAGAATGGGGCATCCAACTATGGAACAATATCAAGTACAGTATCTGTAGTTAACTGCACTTGTACCTCAGCTTGAGTAGTTTCTTGGGAGGAGGGACTCCTGTAGAGCAGGCACAGTCACTGTCCTCTAAATTAATTGCAAGACAGATGATGTTTTGATCTGATAATTAAAAACAGTGAGACTATTCAGCATTTATGAATCTGTATTAATGAGACTGTGGCAATATTGCTAATATTCTTAAAACAAAATGGCTGTTGAATAATATGAAACATAGAGAAATTGTGTGCTATGGTCTACATAAAACTAAGTCTTCAAAACTTTCCCCTGTATTTTGTCATAGGCAGAAATTGTGCATTCATTTCACTCTTATTCTTCCTCCTTGTAGATGGAAGAAGATCCTTGGTGATGCTGACACGGAAATTAATTACTTTGGGTGTTTCTCATGAAAGATTTATTTTTTTCTATGTATTGTAGAGCTGAATTAGTACAGTAAATCAAACACCTCACATTGTTAATGAGCTTATAAAGCAGATTTAATTTCTCACTAACTTGAATCATGTCACACTAAAAAACCTTTGTGCATAAGCCATAACTAAATTTTATTCACTGGATATGATTTTGGAAAGGTGTCTAAATTCAGACATGTTGTGTTTACTGAAATCTAAAGTTCTAAAGCTTTCAGTGCCTTAGTTAAATAATATCTGTTTGTGAGCACTCTCCAGTTCTATTTTGTTTTTAATACCAGTTTAGTTTAGAATTTTATGGCAAAATACCATGGGATGGCTCAGCAGACTCAGCTCAGTGGAATGGAAAGCACTGCTTGTATTACAGTGGTAAACGATGTGCTGAGTTCCCAGATCCTGTTAAGTATTTTCTTTGCTCTCTGACACACTCCCTCATTTGAGCCGCTTTTTTGTTTTGCTGCTTATATTGAATGTGCTGTAGAACACAGTTGTATTTATGCAAGGTGTGTTTATACCTCAGGATAAGTTCTTGGTAACTCTCCAGCTGGCAGTGGCTACATGCCCTGACCCTTTCACAGGAGCAGGTTGGTAATACCTTAGGTGTCTGACTTGAGTAGTGGCTTGTAAGTTCAAAGTGGCTGTTGTAAGGGATAAATGTTTTCTGATAAGGATTCTGAAGTCTTCAGCTTTGTTAGTCTGATCAAATGGCAATGTATCAGCTTTTATTACCCCCAACAGCAGAGCTGAGGAGATTTTTTGGGTTTGGAAGGCTTACACAGCAATTTTGGGTCAGTAACGCAGAAGTGAAAAAGAAGCAATGCAGTATGACACACAATTCATGATTTGTAGAGAATGAAAATTAGTGAAAGGTGTGCATAATTAATTCTGTGTTAAAATAAGTTGCACACAATCACAAAATCCTCCCAAATTTACACCTTTTCACATCCTCTCTCGTCTGCTGTGTGTTAAGTTCGCATACACTAAAAAATGTTTATGAACAATTGAATTGAATGTACAATGAGCTAATATTACCTAGTTGATGTTGAGAAAAGAATGTGAGAATTTAGACTCCTTAGAAGCAGATTCATATATAGAACAGAGGGATTTCTCATATAGAATCCCTACATATTAATGTTGTTGTTTTATCACTCCAACTACTGGAATGATTTGTGAAAATATTTGTTATATAACTTATTAAGTTTTTTTTCTCCACAGGGGGAAGGAAGGTACTTTTTAATGTTGTACTGTTCTGTTCTACTATTTTAAAACTAATTTAGGATCAGAAAAACTTAGACTATGGAAATAACTTATGTTAAACAGGTAACACTGGTACTTAATGTGAAATTGAAAAGTATTTTTATATAAGGCATGACAGCTGTAGAACCTCATATGAATCTCTGACATGGACTCAGTCCTTTACTGTGAGGACGCCTGAATATCACCCTCTGACTTCTCATGTGTGAGTCTGATGATGCTGAGCTTCTGTTAAAATTAAAATATTTTTTGACAAATGGTGTCAAGTGTTATTTATTGCCTGGCAGAGAATTCTTCTCTCCCTCCTGCTCTCTTTCGCACAAGCACTCTCTCATCAGTGTTCTTGTTTTATTGTTGTTCTTGAGTCTTTCATGCTTGCAAGGATAAAGGGGGAAACATCCCTGTTTACACCTGGCTTCTTTCCTTCCTTGGATGAAATAAACACCTTTGTGTTTCACTTTCTTTTCTGCATCTAACACTGTGAAATGGAATATAGTAACAGCGGAGGTTGTGAACACAAGGAAGCCTTATTTGCTTATCATTTTCAGCTGGAGCTTCTGCATTTCGACCTGACTGTGTCATTGGCAGGCAGGTTTTCAGCCTTCTCCAGGAGAACAGGGCTCCATCACATGTTAACAATTCATGGGAGAGGCAAGTGGCATAATTCTGAACATTCCTGCTTTCTTCTTCCAGCAACTTTGTTGCTGAGCATGGCATCCTGTGGCCTGGGCTGTTCATCTGATCAGCTGGGGTCAGCAGTTTCCAGCACCCCCAGACTCCTTGCTGGTAGGGCAGGGCCTAAATAATAACTAAAGCATTGGTGTGTTATCAGGGCTGTTTAAAGCACAAATTCAAAACATAGCCCCAAACAAGCTGCTATAAAAACAGCTCCATCCCAGCCAAAACCAGTACACCACCTTCAAAAGCGTCGCTTTCATAAGGCTTGCTTTGTTCCTGGTTGTCTTGTCTCACTAGTACCAATTCCCAGGCCTTTTCTTATTGTGAGTAAACAACCTTAAACAGTTTTTTAATACTACTGCATTTTGTTGGAACCATTGTAGATCATCCAAATCCCTTCACGTTTGAAATCTGAGAGGACCCCAACCAGACAGGTTGGTTTTTTTTGGAAAATGTTGAACAGCAGAATAGTTAAGCTGCATGTACAGACCTGGATTTGAGGTTTTGATCCGAGAAGAACTATCTGAAGTCACAGGATTTTTTTAGCTGGGCATTTAATAAGGATGATCACAACCTGTCTCTAATGACACAATCATGTTCTTCCTTCTACTTCCTACTCTGTGTTCTCCCATCTTCTAATTGACATGTTTGTGTTTCTGCTTCTTGATTTTCAGTTCTTGGTTTTCAGTTTCTTTCTTATGTTTTAATGTAAGTGTTGTGCCCCATAGGTTCTTGAAACATGCTATGCCATTATAGACTAGATCTTAAGTATATCAGGTATCCTTTTAATACTTTATTCAGTTCTCTCTGGAGTTATTTAATGTTGTGCCTGGAGTCTTCACAATAAAATAGAGGTAGCTCAATCAGAGTATTAGATTAACACAAAAAATATTAATCACAATTTAATGGATTAACTTGTTTTCAAAAGGTTTTTCCTGAGTAAAAACATTGAATGTGGATTAAAAATCCAATAAACTGTTATATTATTGTTGAACACAAGAGGGTGCCATAGACTTACATTCGGCTTGAGTATTAAATGTTTAATACTTAAAAGTGTTACTGAATTCATCATAACTCAAAGATGCTGGAAAAGCAAACGACGGGGGCATAACATGAACAAATTCTTTTTCTACAGTGCTTTACATTATGAATGCTTCCCTCCATAAACACAGCAGCCTGCTGGCTGCAAAAAAGGAGCATTCATCATGTTTTTGTGTTTTGTAATCATTTTATGCTGTGGAGAGGCAGAAGTAATACCCATGAAAATGATTTAAAGGTTTTTAAATGAAGAAACTGTAGTAAAGGAAATGGAGACAGGTACAGAATGCCTCAGAACATCAACTAGGAGCAGCCACTTCCAGACTCAAGTGTTTATTTCTGTCAGTAGAAGAATCCAAAGGGAGAGTGTTCATTGGCATCATGGTGCTTTGGCTTAGGCTTATTATTAGCTGAATGAAACCACCTGACTCTGATTCGTAATTTCTAACAGCTGATTAACCTTGGATTCTCCAGTGCCCCCTGGCCCCTCTGTGGTGATTTGGGCTGCCTGTGCTGGAGGGTAGCCCTGATGCTGTGCAGGTGTTTGGGTGGGGAGGTGGAGCTGGAAAAGCCTGAAGCTTTACCTCTTTGTCTGGGGACTGTGCCAGAGCACGGGCTCTTGCTGCCTGCCTGGTTCTGCTGACCTGGTCTCAAAGCTGCCTCGGCTGTGGCTGACCCTGGCTGCTGTGACACGACCTGCTCTTACTGTCCAGGTAGTGTGTGATTGTGTATCTTGGTGTTCAGGCCATTGCCCTGCTATCCCTGCCAGCTCCTCTGCTCAGGTAGAGCAGTCAGTCCTTAGTGCTTCCTAATAGCTGTGTTTTGCCTCCTGGGAAGTTCAGTTCATGAGCTTCTCATGCAGGACCCCTAGAGATGCTCCCAGGGCTTTTTGACTTAAGCACTTCTGTGTCTAGAAGCTTCCTTGGAGTTTCTGAGTTGAATTATTGTGTAAGACAATTGCACTGTAAGACTTGTTCTTTCTGGTGTAGTGGTTAATGTTCTTCATAGCCTGGTTTTCTATTGAATCAAAGTTTAGGTAACGTGATAGTTATTTTTGTCAGATTTGTTTTTACTCGGCTGGATTAAGATTTGAAATGGGAAGTCTGACCTTGGCGCCACGATGTCCTTATATATGTCTTGACATCTGGGAGCTCAAGAGAGGAAATAAAACCCAGTTCCTAAGTTACAAAAGTAATGAGTTTTAAAAACTGGAGTTTTATAAGTTGTGCTGATTATAGAGCTGGAGTCTTCTGTTGAGTTCAACCAGATATTCATTTAAAGTCTGAAGAGGTGAAATTTGGTATTATTTAGTGAATGGTAGGCTTTAATGGAAGAATCTGATGGCTGTAATGATTGCTATGAAGTATTTTTTTTCCTTCTAGCTTTCAGTATCCCATAGAAAAGCCTTAACAATTCCCTACTGCTATTTGCTTCTGATTCCTGCAGCTGTTAGGATTACTTGTGCATAGAATTTCTCCAGTTGAAACAAAAGAGTTACCACACTCATGGTGGTGGGTCCAACGGCTGATGGGGGTCTTGTTGAAAGAGGAGAGTCTCTCCCTCAGCCTCACTGGTTTGTCACCGTGTGTGTTCATTGAGGTCTAGAATTGCTCCACCTTTTTTTTGCTGCTGCCACTGCCTCAGATTGTAAACTTTGCACCCTCAGTTTCCCACCTCCCCATCTATAAAAATGTAAATAGATGCCAGTTTGCAGGATTCATGTAAAATACTCGCAAATCATCTGGGTAGCTTTAGATGAGAGGAATGTGGGTTTTTTTTTAAAAACAAGATGACATCTGATTGCTACAAACACTGTAATCTGACAGAGATATGCTGGAGGGGGTGTGTATGTGTGTACAAACGTGGGGAAAGACAGACTGTAATTGCCCATACAATGCAAAAACATTTAAGATAATTCATATTTCTAGAATGTTTTTTATGCCGATAGAACCTATTAAACATCACCTGGTTTTAAAAAGTAGCTATTTCTAGATTGGAAGGTAGCAATTGTTTAGAGGTAAGAAACAGAGAAATAATTGCTGTATGTGATTATAAGAACATTGTGTACATGTTTCCTGTTGTCATTTAGCCAAAAGCAGTCACCTAATCAGGCATGAATTGGACTTTTGATTTGCTTTAAAAGCTTAAATGAATGTCAGTTAATTTGATTAAGTTTTCCCCCAGATGACCATTTGAAAAATGCAGAAGTAGTATGTGTTAGGGGTGAAGAGGGGAAGAAAATAAAGGAAATTAAGATACTTGTCACAGACCTTGAAATCTGGCTTCACAATACTTTTATATTCATAAAAGGCATGACCTTACTGATAAGTTACATTCTGTACTGCCATGCAAGAAAATACTGAAGGTGCTCTATAATTGAACAGAGTGTTTCCAGAAGGCATTTAGTGATAAAGTCCCAGAATTTTTCTACATATGCTTCTAATTGGGGAAATTCACCTGCAGTTAACAGGTGAAAATGTTGATGATGCAAGAGAGAATAGTTTGACTGGCCTAAAGGAAAAGAAGCCTCATTCTTTCTTCATAAGAGATGACATAACCAGTGGTCTGAGTGCATTAAAAACAAAGCAAAACGAAAAAATACTTCAGAATAGGTCATAAAGCCTTCACTGGGGAGGAAAGAACTGGACAGTACAGATTCAGTAGTCTCAATATTGAGCATTCAAAGAGTATGTATTTTAACTTTCTATTAACAATTTCCTTATAGTTTTCCAAAACCTGTGTTGCACTGAAAATTTTAAGACCGTAGTGGGAACAGGAAACAGCTAGTCATAAAACCCCCCAAAATAATGAATTGAAACTTGTTCTTGCACCACATCAGGGCCTGTTTATTATCTCCCATAGGAAACATGTGCTCATGGCCTTGTTTGTCTTTATGGTGCTGCACAGGTGTTCCTTTTTTGTGTTTGGTTGGGGGGTTTTTTTGTGCCTCTCGTTGCATGTGTCAGGGTTTGTTTGCTCAATGCAGCTGTGAGGAATGGTGACTGTCAAGTGGATTTTCCTTGGAAAAGCAGTATTTTCATACACAGAGGGGAGCAGTTGTACCAAGACCAACTTTTCTTGCCTCCCTGTTGGGAGCTGTAAAGCAAGGCCTGTAGTTAGACTCTGTCTTCTTTCCAGCTCTCCGTTTGCAATGCTGGCAAAAGTGCAGGGTAGGGACTAATCCTCTTGGAATGCAGCAATTATCACTAAATAAGTATTAATTGCTGCATTCCAAGGGGATTAGCACAGTTGAACCCAATTATAGCAAATCGAAGCTACAGTGTGAGGCAGTACAGTGCATTGAAACGCAGTGAAGCAAAGCAGGACTGTCAGTCTGCAACACTTTGTCAATAGAAATTGTGGGCTCGCACACTATAAACAGCAGACCATTTCTTTTCAGCATGTAAGTCTCCTGCCTGAATGGCAAACCTGGCTGGAGGCTACAGCTTGCTCACTAGTGAAAATTGTTGCTTATTTAACACCCATTATCTTTGTGTGAACACCTCCAAAAAATGCGTTTGATACTTGTTGAGTTAGTTAGGGCGCTGCCAAGTGTCACTCCCTGCTGGATCAGGGGCAAGGCTCTGCAGCCTGTCTGGATTCCCCTGTCTCCAAAGCTGGACAGCTCCTCCAGCAGGTGATGTGGCAATTAATTTTGCCTGTGAGTGCTAACTGTATCAAACAGGTTTAGGAGAGCTGCTGATAACCGACCTGTTCTCAATCCCAGCAGTCTGCAGCAGAGATTACAGGCATATCTCTGTGGTAGCAACACATGAGCCAGAGGGCAGTGTGTAGTTTTTTTGGTTTTTTTTTTCTTTAATCCTCAGCTTGACTGTGGTGTGGGTTTGTTTTTTAGTTTTAATTTATTTCCTGTTAAAACTTCAAACCCTGCTGNTTAAAACTTCAAACCCCGCTGCCTTTTTTTTTTTTTTTTTTTTGTAGCACAGTCAAAGCATAGCAAGCATGAAAAGGGAATGCTTCTGGGGGTGAATCAGCCCCTTGCATTAGAGGTGTTCCAGGATTCCTTGTGTCCAGAGAAAGAATGGCATATGGATGCACAGAACCAGTTGAATGTATACCTTGACTATTTCATGAAAGATTTTATCCTTACAGATAATGAGCTGCACCTGAACCAGCATTAAACACAGCGACTTGTGTCTGGGGACCACTTCAGTTCCCTGACCCCATTCAGGAACCAGAGATCAAATGTTTGTAGTCTTCCCGGTGCAGGTAATTCTTGAAAATGCACTTTCCTCCACCGGTATGTTTAGGTAAAGAATCAGGTTTAGCTGAGAGCTTTTTT
>VWZG01008355.1:113796-162724 GCA_013396735.1 Grallaria varia | reverse complement strand
TTTTTTTTTTTTTTAAAACACAGCAGGGAGGGTTTTATGTTTCCGCTGTGGCCTTGTCTGTATTGAGAAAAGTAGTTGCTGGTTCAGCTGAACTAGGATTGGCATTCATTTCTAGCCCAGGGTTAACAAAGTTCTTACGATCTGAGTGAAGTGAGTAAACTGAAATGTCAGTATGGTTTAAACTGCTGGTAAAAATGCACGTGAGAGATTGTCCAATGCACAATGTGGCAGGAGGTGCTGGAGGTTTTACTGTGCTATGTAGTTCCTAGAGATAGGCTGGAAAGAAGGCAACGCTCTAAGCAAATAATTCCTCCCTGAATAATTGCAAGCTGTGTGAGCACAGAAAAACTTTTTCTTAGGGCCCACTTTCCCTTTATCTTTTCCTGTACTGCTTGACTGCATGTGATTTGCATCTCCCATGCCATGCTTGTTGTGTGAATAACTCCTAATACAGGGATGAGTGCTCTTTTGTATACTTTCATTGTATTTAAATTATAATGAGGAGCTTGCCTCATTTCAAAAGCTGAGGGATGGGGAGGTAAGAATTTCTAGGGGCACTGTCATGCCTTTTTCTGACTCTACCCACAGTTCCAGCTGAAGTCCATACACTCCATTTTTTTGACCTTTCCCTATCTAGACATCAAAACACGCTGGCCCAACTGCTGTTCTCCCAGTGTGCCTGCTGTTGCCATTAATCTCCCTTTCTTACACAGCTCTTCATTTCTTTTCCTTACCTTTGGCCTCAACTCTTTATTCAAAGTGATAATTTGCTGGCTTTCTGCCGGAGGGAGAAGCTATGATCAATAACAGGAGGAGACAGGGGTCAGCAGAGTAGTGATGAGTGGTGCCATCTGCTCCGCTGGAAATACCGTTACCCAAAAATATCAATAACTAGGATGGTATTATTTTAGCTTTTGGATAAGGCCTCTGTGAGATTTAGGCAGCCTGCAGTGAGAGCAGGATTCCGTCTCCATTCGCTAATTCCTTGTTTCAGCCAATCTTCTGGTACCTGGAGGAGTGGACAGAAAGGGCTTTATCCAGCTTGTGTTGGAATACAGAATGTGTACCTGAGCCCAGCCATTTCTGGGGCTAATGATGCCTCTTCCAGGTTCAATGCATGGCAGCTCTCACGTGCTTTGTTTTCTGCCTGGTGGTGAGTCAGAGCCCGTCGCCAGCCTTCCCTTGCAGCTTTTGGGGTAGAAGAGCCCCAAAGAGAGCCCTCCCCCAAGGCTGGCAGAGAGCAGAGGCTCAGCAGAACTGTCTGGATATTGCAGAAGGGCATGCTGCACGAGGTTTGGGGTGCTGGAGTAATGGTAGTGTCTAGTAATTTTTGTATGGACTGGCATAATATGTATAGTAATTACTAAATAAGAGGAAAATACTTTTATCAACGTATTCGCCTTCATTGCTACAGACAGCAAAGTAACAAATTTCTTCCAAAAAATTCAATTTATGATCTTTTGAAAGCAAAGTAAATACTTCTTGTGTACACAATAACTCTCACCCTGCCATACTCTGGGGAAAGAGTTATCACCGACCCTGTTCCTGTGCCTGCTGGGGATGCCCATTCCTCCTTCTTTTCTAAAAATTAGGAAGGGGGGGAGGGAAATATTATTCAGTTTTATACTTGTGCTTCCTCACAGCCTAAACTCTGATCCTGAGGTGTATTAGTGTTATTACTGTTACAAACACTTGGTGTTCTGTTAATCCAGGTGTATTTTAATGGAAGTGAGGCTGAGCTTTAGGCCTTAAGGCTCATAAAAGTATTTTCTCATTCACAGTTATTTAAAATGAACTTCTTGTTGTTGTCTAGTAAAAAGTGGAAATTTTTATTTGTCCACATGTGAAAAGAGCACAATAATGTGAGATTGTGCAGCACATGGCATAAACAGAGGGAATAGTTTCATAGGTCCCTTTTGAAGTCAGGACAAACTGGATACCAGATATGGAGACCAGCAACTGCTGACTGGGGGTGACCTGGGAACCATCAGACAAAGTGAGGGGGAGAAAAAAAGAACAGCCCTCTGAAAACCTTCTCGCCGAGAGGAAAAGGATGAATAAAACTACAAAAAGGAAACCTCAACCATCAATACCAAGAACGCAAACCCCGGACCTCGGAGGCTGTGAGGGCGGAGGAAGCCGGCAGGTGGACTCCCAAAGCCCTCATAGGAGATGAGCTGCTTCCTGTGGCGGCGACACACGAGCAGAGCCCCTGGAGGAGCCTCCTCTCCTCCGTGTGTGGCCTCCCAGCACCGTCCGGGCCAGCAAGATGAAGCGGAGGAGCATCGCAGTCCTCACCATCCTCCAGGCACAGCTCCCAGCCACAGGTAAGGTGGGCTTGGGTTTAGTGAGGAGCCGCCCCGAGGAAAAAGGGCACGGCCTTTCTGTGGTGGATTCGCCACCATTTTGGTAGCACGAGCACCTCAGCCACCTCTGTTCTCCTCACGCCTGGAATCATGGCCTCCTGTGGCCAAGGCAGCCGGATTTGGTTGTGTTGAACTGCCCTGGGACAGAGGGGAACCCTCTGGAAGGCTGGGATGAGGTGCCCTTTTGCTGGAGCAACATCCAAACACCACCTCGTGGTTAAATAAGGCTCCCAGCCCTCACCTGGGCAGCTTTCCTTGCAATTTAAATGGGGGAAATTTGAGACAACAATGAAAAAGTACTCTATGCAGGAGAGGCTTTTAATTTAGTCAGGCAAGATGAGAGCTGTGCCAGTGGCTGGTTTGCAGCCCGTGGCAGGCGGGAAACGGGGACACAGGTGGTGACAAAAAGGGCAGGGACCTTCCTGTGGTGTCCCTGCCTTTGTGCTCACCCCTGCTAGGTACGGCACAAAACAAAGCCATGTTCGCCTCGGTGCGTTTACTCCTGTGTGGTGCACATACACAAAGTCACGTTAAGTTTGGGAGGGAGAAATTTATTTCTTAGTAGCACAGCAGATCAAAACAGAAACAGAATTTACACCCGGAGAAGGTCTGGATGTTGGAGAATTGGCCATGTTTGAGAATGCATTAAAGCAAAATCCACTGGAGGAGTTTCCTCTGTGACATGCACCCCCAACTGTGCTTAACAAACACAGCATCCTAAACTGAAGAGCTTTGGTGACGGCCACGGACTTGACCCCAGAGTTTCCTGGAAAGGAGAAATGAATTTTGCAGCTGCTCACTAACACCACCGAACCAGTTCTGGTAATTTGTGGAGCTTCTGTTTCAGGGGAGTCTTCAGTGGGGTTTTATGCTCTGTGGCTTCTGGTCACCACCCGTTCAGCCTCTGTCCCTTCCTGACACCCAAGTATGACGCTGTACTGAAGCATACTTACACTGTTTATATTCTGTGCATTGCCCCGTGTTCGTGTATAGGCTATAAAGGTACGGAAATTACACTTCAGGTCAAAATGCATCTGCAAAAACATCCTTTTGCGTCTCCCCCTTTTGATCTGTCACGCAGCATCAGCAGTTCAGGCCCCTGTGTGTACATTTTCAGGAGAAAACTTTGACTGAAAAATAAGTAATGCAGTTTGTAGGTGGGCAAAGCCCCACAGGGGTCTCTGGTGCAAAGCTCTCGGGGTCGAGTTTCGAACTGGACACTGTTGTCACCAGTTTGGAGATGGATGCCTATGGATTTCAGGGAAAGCATTTTTGATCGGATGCCTCTAGTAGTTCAAAGACTAGCAGTGTTTAGCCTAAGAGTGTAGGTAGAATAGAAAAAAATATAGGTCAAAATGTGTGGAACTGTTGCTATATTATTGATGCAAAATAGGCAGTAGCAAAAACGTTAAATTGGCATGAATTTAGTTCAGAGATGAGACAAAAAAAAAAAAAGGGGAGTTTCTGCTCAGAGCTGTGAACAGAAACAAAGATTTTCTGCTGCCTGGAGTGTTTTCAAGCTTCCTTAGAAATTAACTTTTATTTTTTTCATAAAACAAGCGCCGAGTGGACAGATTCAGTAAGCCACATATCTCCTTACAGTGAGTTCATTCCACTTCACCGTAGTGTGTTGTGCTTATTCCTCAAATGGTTGGTTGAGAGATGCCACCAAGATTAGCACTAATGAGCTCACAAAGCCTTTCTTTTTGAGCTTTTCAGTACTGACTATGTCACGCATGAGGAAAAAAAATATTTTAAGATAAGTAATTCTAAAGATGGACCATGAATTCTGGTGCAGACTCTGAATTATTGACACCAGACCATGAATTTCAGAATGCTCAAATCAATGCCATATTATATACACATTTAATTTTCTTTATCTCCCCCTCCAAAGGTACAGAAGTGTACATCTGCAAGTTTAGGTGAGGTCGTTCTATAAACTCTCTGTTGAAAAGTGCATAATATTAATAGATTGAATTTCTGAGCAGATGACTTTGTTAATCATGTTGTTCAATGAGATGTAAGAATATCAAAAGACTTTTGTCCAAGTATCATGATTACAATGGCAAAAATCTTCATACCATTTGCAGATCTTTTAGTGTGAAGAGTGACAGGCTTTGATAGGAATAAAACATTCCTGTGGGTAATATTACAGAATTGTCCCCCTGGTTTTTTTTTAGGCTGAGAGGACACTTTGGTTTGTACAAATACATACCACACACTTGTATAAAAACACACGTGCAAGAGTTTAAGAGCAGCCCTTTTCTGTTTTTCCCCTTCTTTACAAACCCACTTTTCTCAGAACTGGACAGTGCCCTGATTTTTTGCTGACTCCGTGGAAACTCGACCACGTCAGTCTTCAGCAGATATTACTCGCACAGGTTATTTTTGCAGGATTTCTCTGCTCTGCGTGACTGTATTTTCTGCCCATTGGGTGCCATGATTGCAGTAGCCTTTTTTTTTTTCCAGCCAGTTCACGGAAATAAATGGGTCTTGTTGTTAATCTGTTCTTTCCCTTTCATCAGATTATTTCACTGCTCTACAAACTACAAGATTTCTAAACCAGAAGTCATTTACAAGCTTGTCTGAGAAATCCAAGCAAGTAAATTCAGGCTATTTTTGCCACCATCCCCATGTCCTTCTGTGCTGTCTGAAGTTCTCCCTACCTGAATTCTTGTTCCACCTAGGGGAAAAAAAATGTGAAGGCTTAATTTTGCATGTTTTATTTCCTTTTTCCCATGCCTGTTCACAAGGATTAATTAATAATTTATGGAGAAAACCCCCTATGAACTGGCACGTTAGCGAGTGGAACAAAATGTAGGCAATGTAGCCTTTCTTTGCAAAGGGACATTTGTTGAGCTCTTGCAGTGCCATGTTCAATTCTCTGATGCTTGTTCCCAGCAAAATTCCTAATGAGTGAAGTAACAAGCTAAGGAATGCATTCCTTTTGGGTTTTCACGTGTGCTAGATGGGAAGGATATACAAAACAGAAAGCTATCTGCAGAATATATTTATATTTCCCCCTTGTGTGTCCTGCTTGGGTGAGGCTACGTGGGTAAATAAAACAGAGTGGTGTTAAAGAGGAGGTTCTCCAGCAGCCTCAAGGGGATGAGGATTTCATTTATAAATGGGTGTTCATGTGAGAAACATTTTTGACAGCCATTTTCTGTTTTCCACACTGAGCTTGAACTGTGACAATGAGTAAACCCCTACATAAGGAAAAATACATAGGAAACAAATAATTTATTTTTATATATCTCCAAACTCCCTTTAAAAAAGAAAGAAAAATTGTTTGCGCAATTGGAGGCGACCATCGAGTCCCCCTTCCCTTCTCCAATTCATCATATATTTGAATATCTGTATTTACATAGAACTGTAAGATGCATCACCTATTCTGGCAAGAAAACAGACTACATTCTTAGGGTGGCATGAACAGGAGATACAACCTCTTAAAAATACTGCTTAAAATAGGTATTCTGTTAGTTATCTACTTTCTCCACATGCGTGTGTACTCATGAGCCTATTGCTGATTTTCACTGTTCTACTGCCACTACTTCAGGCAACAGCTGAATTAAAGTTTCACTGCCTTAAGAAAGAAATGTACACGATTCCAGAGTCTGTGAGAAGCTGAAATGTTGCAGGTTATTCTGATTTGCACCATTGTATGAGACAACATTTTGAGACACGATTTGAATATTTTCTTAATTAAATTCAACTCTGGTCCTTTAAAAAAATATATAATATTTTTAGCTTTTAAAGTATGACAGTCCAAATCATATATATGTTTTTTGTTTTGTTTTTTTTTTTAGGAAAGTAATGAATGCATTTATTTTTACTTTGCCCTGTGCAACTGATTTATAACTTCATATAGAACAGATAAAATGTGCAGGCAAATGAAAAGCTTAGTTTGCAGTTCTTCAGTCTACTCGCTTAAACGCACCGATCTCGGGAGACAGTGGAAATTCATGTATTTAGCCCCCTACAATGGATATGTCCATCTTCATGAAAGTTAGACTTACCAATATGTAGTTCTTTCAGTCCTTTGGCAATTCAGCTGTTAAAAATAGAAGTAAAACCAGCTGGCTCCTAAGGCTCAGGGATCACCACCACCATGTCTATGGAAGTTCTGTTTAAGTGATGGAAGCCATCTCAATTCTTGAAATATGTAAACTGGAAGTATTTTATTCCCCACAAATTTCCTGGGAACAAACCACCAACCTGTGGAAGCCCTCCGTGTGTTTTGTTCTCCAGTCCTTTGTTATGTGTCTTACAAGAAGAGGAACAGCAAGTCTGGAGTTTTCCATCTTTATGTAATTTCAGTATATGAGAGTATGTTAAATGTTGTGCTTGTGGCCGGCGGTGTGTGGAGCCTGATGAAATTCTCACACCGTCTGGCCCGTTCCTTTCATGAGATGTATCTGCAGTGAAAATTTCATCTCTATCCCAATTCTTTCGGAGAAGCTGAATGTTCTTTTTAGTTTGTTGTCCTTTTTTAAGTGAAGGAGAAGCCATAATGAAAGCTCGGATAATATGGAGGCAAAATATATTCCAAATTAGAATTTGATTGAAGGTGACAAGAGAAAATGGTTGAAAACTTCAACAAATGAGAGTGTAAACTGTAGTAGGACACGCTGAGTAAGTCTAGGGTGTGCCTCATCATCAACACTTATGGGGATAATTTTATTTATTTTTTATTTTTTTTTTAGGAAATCTCACCATGTAGGATTTACTTAAAATTCAAGCTGTTGTCTTAGGTTGAAATCTGAACTTTCACCCTAAATAAACTTTTTTGAGTTTCCTAGTAAAGTTTTCTGGCTTGTAAAGCAAACCTTTAAAATACAAGCCTGCATGGATGCAGAAACAAAACAAAAAAAAAAAAGAGGAAACCTGCTATATAATGTGTAGCTTATGATTTATAGGGGTTTTTTTAAGGCCAGCCTGCCTCAGAATGGTGCCGTGCTCGTGGTTGGCAAGCACTGAAAATGGTTTCCACGCCAAAAAAGCGTGGTACATCGAACATTTTGAACCAGAGAACACTTAAAGAAGCTTTCCTAGGAGCTTTTATAATAAAAACGAGTTAGCAAATTTCATTACTTAAATCAGCGTAATGGTCTGAAACGCTTTCCTATTGGGATAAGATGCTACATCCAGGACGTTAATGAGGGAATACTAATTTGGGTGGTGTTTTATTTCAAAGAAGTGTACACTGGCCATTGAATGAAGACCTATGTGAAAAAAACACCAAAACACCCTTTTTTTTCTGGCTGTTCATCCAAATTTTATAATCAGCGTGTTCCAGCCAGGAGCCATTGGTGTTTTGCATTCGTTTCACTCAGAATGTTGCTGTCCTCTCCCTGACAGCCAAACCTGAAACAAACGCAGCCAAGTATTTATAAAAATGCACCCCCAATATTCAATGCACCGGTTTGTGTTACCCACCGAGGGGAATTTGAATGAATTTGCATCTCCTGACAAGGCAAACTGAGGTTGGGGAAGAGCAGAACAGAAAGATCTCCGGTGGGAGGCCGTGAGATGGGTGGGAACAATCACTCACACGTGCACAGATCCTGTGAGTGGATTGCAGTTCTTTGCATGGGCCCAAACTGAGCAGGTACTTTGCTTGCAAAGCATTTATTTTGAATTAGTTCATCTAGAAACTCAAACTAAAATTTAGCATCCAGTAATTTACCTCCACTGAGATCAATTTGAAGCGAGAGTTTGGTGTGCTCTGACAAGGTCTCTTTTTAAATTCTCTCAGCAAACGTCATTTCAGTCAGAGATCAACTTCCTAACTTTGGATACTGCATATTCCTGGTTACCAAGTGTTTGTTTTGCCTTTTGGAAATAGTTGAATTGTTTGAAGACCTCCTTTAAAAAATACACATAAACTGAATTGCTGGGTTGGAACCTTGCAGCTCCTCGTTAATACAGCAGACTATGAAACCTTGCGAAGAAAAATTGTGATTTGTATCATATTATTCATTGCGGTTGTATAATTAATATTAGCTCCTTTGGTCATATTATCAGCAAGCTTCAGTCAGGGAACCCAATGCCAAGTCTTTGGGAGAAGGAAGTAATTTCTGTGTTTATCCGCTATGTGTTGTTGCAATTTATGTTGTTTACCATCCAGCCACGTGGAAGCAACTTCGGGAAAGATGATGTGGATCCCTCTCTTTCTGTCTCTGATTCTCTGTCCATGCTGTAAATTTGCACAGTATCATTGCTTTGGGCTTTTGTCTGAGGTAATTTCAGCAGCACTTTGTGCGTCTCTAAAGATTGCAAAAATAGAGTTACACCTTGTGTGTTGGGTTAATAATCACACCCTAAAGGAAGGAAGGTGGAATACAGAGGGAAGGAAATACTGTATCATGGGTAACGTGTAAAAAAGTCTACCCAAACTAAAGACAGTTTCTAAGAAACAAATAAACAATTCTGTGAATTACTCTGATAATAGTTGCTCTGTTCGTAACATGTCCTGTAGCAAATTAGTGTCTTTGGATAAGTTTGGAAAGAATGTTATTTAAATTCTACAGATTTCTTTCTAACGTCTTGCTGCAATTTTCGGGGTTCATTTGTTGTTTTATGGTCTGCTGTCTAGAGGTGTGATACCTGACTTGGTGTCCACAGGTGAAATCACTCTTAAAGCCTTAACCATTATAGACTGAAGTCTGTTAAGGGAATTTGTGACAGAACATTTTCAGAAGAAGTTTATGGGAGCAGTGCTGTACAAAGTAACATGTGTGCCCTTTTTCTGTTTGTTTTTTTTTTTTTTTTTTAATTATGACTTTTTATGGTGATATTTCTCAGGAAATGCAAAAATACTTGTTATTGATATTGGTTCGGCACTGAATAGTCTGTTGGAATTTGAGGAGTTACAGATGCAACACAAGCAAAGTAATCCATGTAGTAATTAACTGACTTTAGAGGCTCATACAAGGGATAGATTTGCCCTCGTCCTTGTTTGTTACCTGCCTTTTTTTTTTCCTCATTTACCTGTAACATACTCTGGGCTTCTGGTTCTTTCAGTCTCTTTCTGGAGTTGTAAATTCTCTGCCTAAATTTTTCTGGGGAGTTTCTCTGATGAATGAAGTAGAAGAATTAAATACTTGCAGCTGCTAAGCTTAAAGACAATTAGTGAAAGTAAATGGGGAAAACCCAATCATTTGCAACAACTTCCAGAAAAGGAATGATGGTATCCCATCGCTAGTTGCCCAATTTTGAACCTTTTGAAACTATTCAAGGTAAAACTGAGCATTCACGTGTTGTGAGCATGACTATACCAGTGGACCAGAGAAGATAAACAAGGTTAACCCATCTGGATTTCAGGCAGAAAGTCAAACACCATTAAAAAAAAAAAAAAAAAGAGCTATTAATGCATGCCAGAAAGGGTTTCTGGAATTCAGCCTCTCAGAATAAGCATCTAAATAAGAAAGGAAAAACCATCTCTAAATCTTTCAGTGAAATTACTTTTAATTTTGTGCTCGGTAGGACCCATTCTCGCTTTTTTTTTGGAACAAGGAGGTGATGGGAGCTTTGCCTATGCACTCCACACCCCCACCCGCCCCGTGCTCCACAGGAGCAGAATTGTGCAGGGAATGCCGATTCCCATGGCCCGGGGTTGTGTCGTGCTCCATCTGGGCCAAGGCACCGATGGGTGGAAGCCCAAAGCATGGGCGTGGTGTGATGGCTTTTCCTCCCCAGTTCTAGCAGGTGACCTCTACTTTCTGCATCAGGCTCAATGCAGTTTGCTGGGAGTATGTCCTTCTTTTTAACTGGCAAATTAGGAATTATTTTATTTCAACATTGCCCATTTTCTTCACTCCAAGTTTTCTTGAGAATTTTCTGTATAATTTTTAATTCTTTTTAAGGCAACTACTTCCCAGATAATTAGCAATGCTGTCTTGATGTGATCTAAAGGTCTGATGAAGACTCCTTGTAGCTTCAGAATTATGGTCTACTCCTAATGTTTGGAAAGAACCACAGACCTTCAAGAGTTCTGCTTTTTCTTTCCAAAATGGTTTGCTTTAAAAGATCATGAAATATTCAAAGCTATGAAAACTGGGGCCATTATTTGACTTTTTTCAAGAGTCATTACTTGACTTTTTTCTGTTTCCAGAATGTGATCCATTTTGATCACATCTCCAAGTGTTTCTCCTTGACTCCAATGTTGAAAAACCAACATTCTCTCACAAAATCACTTCTCTAGAAGAAGCAGCTTTAATTTACCTTGCTTTGAATTATCTCTTACATTTCAGAAGTTTCTAGTATTGACGTGAATTAGGCAGAGCTGCAATTTTCTGTATTCTGTCTATTCATACAACTAAAATAGTAATTTTTTTTCTTTAATAACTCAGATGTTATTTTAATACTTGACTCGAAACCCAGCTGCACTATAATGCAATTGTTGCTGCTGTTAGCTCTGTCTCTTCTGCTGGAAAAGCAGCAGTGCTGATTTTCAGGCTTGAGACAATTTTTTTTTTCTTCTTCCTTTTAGAACTGTCTTAAAGAAGTTATAGACATGAACCTTCAGCCCTATCTTACTGTAACATCTTTTCCAGGGTGTTTTTATCTGATTTTATCTTTCTCAGCTGCGAAGAAGTGCTAACAGGTTTGCCCCTTTTCTCTCTTGCTCTTCTTTTACATCTTGGGCCAAATGTGTATTTGTTAGACATGATGGCATTAGCAGAACGAATATCAGGTTAAAATAGAGCTTAAAGGGAAGCAATGATCTGCAAAATTTTGAAATGTTTTAATCCTTCTCCTCCCCGCCTCCCTTGCTTTCCATCCAATCCCTTCCAAAGTATTTTTGTGAGACACCAAGCAGTCTGTGAGCAATCAGTGCTCTGCATTTCAGGAAGAGGGAAACCAAGATTTAGCTCCTTATTCTGCCTGATTTGGCGCAGGAGCTTGAATGGGACTTAGATGGGCGAAGCCACTGGAGAGACACTTGCTGATTTTGGTGAGAGAGTCCAATGGAGTCTAGAAAAGACTCCCTAGTTAATGGGTCATCAGAATTTGTACTGGGAAATGCTCCTGATGAACCTGACAAACCTATGCAAAAAATAAAAATACTTCGGTTGTAGTATTTTACAGTCATTTTAATTCTTTGCAGTCAATTAATGGAGTGTGTGTGTGTCCAAGAGTCTCCCCACCCACCCCTGCACAACCTGTCGGTCTCTCTTTTGCAAGAGCTGTATTTCAGCATGACCAGAATCCCTAAGCAGGTTCCTGTGTGTGAGACTCTCTGCAAAATGGGGCACAGAGGTGGTGCTGTTCTCTTAGATGTATAAAAATAACATTAATGGGAGCACTGATAATATATGCTTACGTCTGGATGATTCTGCCACTTCTAAACCCCCCTGTAATTATACAGGTCTGAGGGATGTAGTAGCAGGTCCTAGGCTAAAAATCCTAAAGATATGCAGGGATCTGAGGGAGTCAGCAACGTGGGATGCAACCAGCAGAGGCAATCTGAGAAAGCCCAGCACGTGTGCTGACCTTTCCCGTGCAGAAGGATTATCTGGAGCCAGAAAGGGGGGCTTTGGGTATTTAAAAACATTTGGCAAGTAGCATCACCTCTAAATGTGCTGTCTACATGCTGTAACTGTAATGTGGCGATGACAATTAATTTCTGTCGAACTTTCCCCTCCTGATTAGGTCAGTGTTTCAGTAAATGCCATTTATTTCAGCATAGCTAATTTAAAACTCATTTGGCTGTCTTGTTTAGGCGGCTGCCCAGTGGTGTCAGCGGGAGTTTCGTTTCACACAAACTCCTTGGGCATTTACCAAGCCGATTTTTGCAGCTCACACAAAGATCTCTGCTGAAGGAAGGGAGCTGTTATCAGATAGATGAAAACCAATTTAGTGATGTTTTTGTGAGCTGCCTCCTCCATGAAAGCTGCAGCATGTACAAACATTTTGGAAAGGAGAAAGTTTCTCATTCTGTGCCTTTGGTTCCGTGGGGTCTTCACCTCTTTGGAAGCGTTGGGGTCATGCTGTAATAAAAACATAACAATGTTCAGCTCCATCCATCATTAGAAGGTATCTTACACCCAAGGAAACAGACGCCTATATGTAATTATATTATCTAGTTTTTATTTGTCAGATTGCTTGTATAAATGATTTTACAAAATAGTTTTGATGACATCTGCAGTTAAATAATGTACAATTCCTACAGCAGTTTTGTTTTGAGGTTTTCATCTCTCTTTAACTCCTTGTTATCTTGTTTTGCCGTAGCACTGATTATTTGTAAAGGATCCTTTGGTGCTTTTTAATCTATCTGATTAGGAAGATTGCTATTAAGATACTAAGAAAAATCAGTATGAATGGAATGTAACATTTTTAAATTGGGCAGTTTGAACTTTGGGATCTTTTCTGAAGGATTTGTAGATAATTCTGACAATTCCAATCATCCTCAATGCTCTGCAAAGTCTTTCTCCCCTTAGTGAAACAGTGCTGGTTTTTAGATATGGGAAGAAAATGGGGTTGCAGGTTTTGTGCTTTTACTTGTGGCTGATTTGTTGTGTGACCTCCAGAAACCCACTGGAATGTACCTAGGCTTTCCAATACACCAGTGTCCAAGCTAATTAGGGTGGGCCACCCTCTTGGGTGTTTTTGTTGGCTGTACATTACTTATCCAGTTGATGATACAAAAATAACACTTAGAAAGTGCTAACACACCTCATCCTGAAGACTATATCCTATTTCAGTATCAACACATGGGTTTATTTGCCTCTTTTGTGATGGTGTTTTGAAAACTGAGATCTATCAAGTATCCCTTAGAACCTCCAATGTAATACATTTTATATATAGGAAATAAAATAGGAAATTTATATATGGGAAATTAAAATAGTGCCTGCATCTAATTTGCTGCTACATTCACACATGCAGTGACTCTCACTGCCTACAAGATGGCCTTTACTTGCCTTGGGAAAATGGCCAACCTTTTCCCTTCCCACTCTTTTAAAAGCCTTGTTGAACTGATGAGAGAAACAAAAAAGTAAAGATCAGTTATGAACATGCCATGAGTCTGCCTGAAGTGGGGAGAGAGCCAAAATTAATGTCCTGTACAGACTGTGTTATTTCACACATAAAAAGCATCTTGAACTCTTCAGAAGAGATGAAGAACACTTGTTGCAGCCCATACAGCACAGGCTCGCTGCCACTGTTGGTGCCAGCACAGCCCTTACCGTGGTGGTGCTGTAGCTGATTGGCATCCACATGATGTTGTTTAGAGTGGTCACAAAAATATTTGAACAATGGTTCTAGCTACCTTTTACCCCTGCAAGAACAGCTGTGCTGGGAGCTGCAGATTGCAATGTCTATATATCTCATTTAGACTAATTAAAACGCAATCCTTTTAACAGAAGCAATTGTGGCTATTTCAGCAGATGCTGAAATTCAGCTCTGAGCTGTCTGTTTGTCTATCACTGCATCTGCTCTGCTCGCGGGCAGCTCCAAAGGACTTGCCCTGTGCATTCCCTGTGGACTATTCACCAGGCATCGAGGCAAGGCTTTCCTTCGGGGATCGGCTGCGTTTGGTTTGCACGGGCCAAGTGGCCTCTATTGCCTTAGGTGCCAAATAGAGAACCTTAGTCTTGAACAGGTCTTTGCCTGCTGAGAAGTGAATTTCCCAAAGAGGAGCTGCACTTGTGCAGAGCTCTTGTTCTGCCTGTCTGGGCTTCTGCAGGGTAATGCCTGTAATGGGGCTTGGAAAATGCTCAGTGTGTGGCACTCCCCTGTTCTCCGTGTCATGTGTGTCAATCAGAGGGAAGGGTCTTCTTTGAAAGCTACTGCAGATTTTTTTTATTGGTTTTTTTTTCCCCCCCGAAGCCATTCACTTTTGGGGTCTCAAACTGAGAAGGAAAAGTGTTAAGTATTTGGCAATAGAGCCCTTAAGTCAAGTGGCACTTTGAGTGTAGTTTATGTATAATTATTCAAAGCATTGCCTCTCCAGCATCTGTATGTAGAATGGAAAAGAGCACCCACCCGAGTACTGGTGCAGGAGACTTGAGACAGGTGATGATTGTGGTCTAAATGCACTTGGGGAGAGAAGATTGAATAAAAATAAGAACACCTTTTATATATATCTATTTAAAGCTATGAACTATGTTTGCTGAATTACTTCTGGAGAATGAAAAGAAGGATTCAGACCATCCCAATAGTTCTGCCATAGGTTATTGTCAGGGCAAAGGGGGTACAAACCAAATTCTGATGTGGGAGCAGCCTGAGTTTATGGAAGGGGCTTTTTCAGAGGGTTGGTTGTAGGAGCAAAAGTTTGTTAGGGACAGCTTCCAAATGTGTAAATTAGAACAAAGGACTGAGGGAGGTGCAAGAGTCGCAATGTTTGATCAATCACATTACAGACATATTTATGCTGTATAAGTTAATGGCTAGATGCAAACAGCTGCTTTTGACATTGTGCAAGTGTTTGTGCAGAGAACGGGACAAAAATGTCTGGAGGTGTTTGCATGTATATGTTACAACCATATTGCTGCAAAACCATGAAGCTCACTGTTGCTATTCGGTATGTCAGCATGAAAATGTGTTTCACCTCCGTTATTGAAGCCATTTTTAAGCGTTGATTTCATAAGGATGGTCTTTAATGTTTGTTGACCACACAGCCCTCATATGTATTAAAGTTACAAAATCAATTGATCATCTTTTATCAGATAAACGACAGCTCTCTGTAAGTGAAGTTCTACTCTTAGATAAATGCAACCCAAGGCAGAGGGAATGTTTCCTCAGTAGGTGCGAGGAATAATGGAATATTTCTTTTTTTAAGCTTGACCTTACTGTTTCAAAGGCAGTAGGAGCTGTTGCTGCTTCGACCTCCCGTTTCTGTCCTACTTCTTCCCTTGCTGAGTACTACCTGGATTTTGTCTTCCATAAGCAAGTGGTGTGGTTATTTCTTTGTAGTTATTTGCCTCCCCACCAGTGACATATCTGAGATTTATGATCATTTTTGTAATAGTAAATGTTTTGAAAATATGAACAGAAATTGGGAAATCCAAAAATGTGAGTTCATAAATCTCTTTTAAGTTTCATTCTGTCTTTTTCTGACCACGCTGTATGTTTATCCCTGGATGTTCTACACACACGCATGTTTCCATATTTTGTGTGCACGTGCCTGTCGCCTTTTAGAATTCCATTATTGGAAGTTAAGAGCTAGCAAATTTCCTGTTGTTAAATTATTGATTCTGTTGAACAACAGGAGCCTGTTAAGAGTAACACCTTTGATATTATTTGAGAGAAGTGTAATTTCCCTGCTGTAAGAAAGCTTTGGTTAAAACTGCTGCTGCTTCAAGAGGATTTTAAACTGAGTGGAGAAAGCAACAGTACGGACCCTTCTAATGGAATTGTGAGATTTTTTTCCCCTGCGTATACCTTTCATAGACAGGTTCTCTGAACACTCGGTGATGTGGGAAGAGCAGTGGTAGTTGCAACTAAGTTTAAAGAAAGGGCTTTTCAGCAGCATTCTTGCTGGGATTCATCAGACAATAATATTTTAATTTCTGAATTTTTGTTGACAACCTTTTTTGGGCAACTTTCAAGTATGAACATAATGCAGTCCTGTGACATGCAGGTTCTTAAATTTACATCAGGCCCCAGTTTTCTGAATCGTTATAACAAGTCTGAAGTCTCTGGCATAGCAAAAACTGCCTCTGCAGTTACCATTGCATACAGACAGCTTGCCTGTTACGTTCAAAATTGAGAAAAGAACATAAAGTTTTATTTACATACTCCTTCAATAACACATCTGAATTCATGACAGAAGATATCTAGACTGTTGATCACAGCCATGGCGATTCTGTCACCTCCAGGAAGGTGTTGATGGGTTGGTCTCTTAGAGGAGAAAGAAGTCAAGGCAGGAAATCAGTCAGCCAGCACCACAATCTGTGTGGCTGTGTGTGTAAGGGTGAGACATACCGGACTGCAAGGAGGAGACAAGTCTAAGCCTTTTTGCCATCTGATAAGGGGAGAGTAGGGGTGATGCTCTGCTAGAAGGAAATGTACCTTTGGTGTGTCTTCTTGGGTTGGAGAGGCCTGTTCATGTTGTTTGTCCCAAGGTGTAGGTCGTTGCCACAGTCACGTTCCTGCTTCTCCAAGTGAACCACTGCTGGTGGTGTGGAATTGTGGAAGGACAGAGACCTCAGAGATGTTGCCTCTATACCCCCTGCATTGTGTATCTAAAACTAGCTGTGGGAGTGCTGAAATTAGTCTGGTTGGCTACAGCAGACTTTGGGCCATTATTAGCACCTCAACAGGTATCAGTGTCACAGTATGAATGGAAAATCTCCCAAAAGTGTCAGTGCAGAGGGACTGTTTTGTGAAAGCAAACAGGAGGAAGCCATGGTGCAAATCAGTCAAGCCATGTTGTAAAATCAGCTTTTTGATAGTTGGCATTACAGTGAGACTGACACATTTTAGTTATGTAATGTGGACAGGACTGTGATTCTTGTCTTTACCTTGTCCCTGAATTATGGATAGCCTTTGGTTTTGGCTGGGCTATAATGTGATTTGGGAATGTGAGTTGACATCATCTCCACTTCAGAATAAACAGTGTTTCCAGCCCTCTTGAGCAATTATCGTCTCTTGAGTACTTTTTAATCTTTTAGTGAATCAGCAATTGCTACTAATCTCATTGCTTTTATTAACCTAACGATTTCTTAGAAATTGGAAGTACTTCATAACCAGTAGTAGATCCTGACACTACTCTCCTGGAGTGGTATGTTCTTGCAATTTCTATTCCAGTGGGGTAAATCAAAGCATGGAATGGGTAATTGCCTTTCAGAAGGTCTCTGGCAAAGTCTGCAACAGAACTCCCAATGGCTTTAGCCATCAGCTGTATTACATTTCCATGTCCAAATTCACGATAGTCTAACAGAATGGGAGACTAGGCTAGAGAGGGCAAGAAACTATGCAAAAGTGTATTTCAGGAGCCATATTTATGAGCTATTAGCTAAAGCAAGGGGAAGTTATTTCACGTTGCTCTTTGTGAACAAAAACTGCTATAAAAATAGAAACTCTCTACAGTAAGATAAGGAAAGTATCTCCACACAGGCAACACTCTTGTTGCAGCAAGAGTGAAAAGGACTGGAAGATAAATGTGGTGCTGAAGCATGTGGTAGATGAATTGTAAGATACTCTACATACCTTTGCAACCACCAAATTAAAAGAAATTTAAAAATCATCAGCCAAAACAAAACCTGATTGACAGCAGATAAATGCCATGTCCAGCATGCAAAGGCCCAGACATAACATTATTGCACAGGATGTGGCCAAAATCCATTTGGTGACTCGTAACAGGATGCTGGGAATGCTGAAAGGTTACTAAACAGTGGAGTCTGAAAGGATGCATGCAAGGAGTGAATGAGATTTATCAGTTAGCATTTAGGTTAAGATAGAAATGGCATCAGAAGAAGTCTTAACTGGTATTAGATACAAGGTTTGAGGCTGGTTTTTAAAATGACAATACCTTTCTACGATAGCACCCTTGTTAATGGGAATGCTAAAGATATGCTGGAAACCACAGGAATAAGGCAGCAGGATTTCCCTGAAGTGACCATCTGTTGGATGGAAAGGGCAAAGTTGGCTGGACATCAACAGCTGACATTAGAAGGGGGTCATGATGGATATAAGCACCAAAAAACCTGCCATGCTCTGTAGCAAACTGACAGAAGGGTGGTATGGCCAGAAGGGAAATCTCCTTTCTTGGAGTCTGTTTTTGTGTTGAAAAGGCAATACTGCAACTGCTGTATTGAGTTAAAGGCTTCAGTGGAGAAAGTGTATCAGTCCATCTTCTTGATTTGCTTCTTATTTCTGGCAACATTTCAATAGAGAAGTGCATTTTCTTTTGGTGTCAAGCAAAATATGTATGAAGAGCAGTAATAAGGTCTGGAGTTCCCGTGGGATTGCTGTGAGACTGGGTGGTGTGTTTGTATCAACCCACATGTCCCGGGATTACTGCTGGGTAGCAAACCCTCAGCTGGTCTTAGCAAAGCAGCAAGATGATGAACATTTGGCTGCCCCAAAATATTGGCATCTGTAACTGGAAGTGTATGTAAATTTATGTAAATGTACATAAATTTAAAACGGCAGGGGGTTTTCCAAGGTGTTGAAAAGGAATGGGGAAGAGTGGGTGGCAGAAGGAGATACTCTAAATTTTCTCCAGGTGCAGAGACTGAAAATGTTTTGAATTCTTCCCCTTCAGACATGCAAGAACCAGAGGGGCTTTCAGGAAAGCCGTGTGTGGGTGCTGAAAATGAAAATATGGTATGACCACAGTCTTCAAATTCATACAGTGATTAAGTTCAATAATGTCATAGGGTCTGAAATTATGATATTAATTTTCCTCTTGCACAGGAAAACCATGTTGCCTCCTGCATTGCTGGTTGTCATATGGTGTTGTCACATACCTTTCCCACTTGTGGTGTTTTTGGATCCAGGACTGTTGCTGATCTGCCACGTGAACTTCAAGCAGCCATTGCCTCTTTCTGTGCTTGTGCCCCTTTACCAGCCTTTGTTTGCTTGGGTTCTGGCAGTGTTGCACCTCATACAGTGCAGAAATTAATGCACTAATTGAAAAATAGGCTTAAACAGAAACACAAGTCTTTACAGGACTGAGTGACTTTACAGACTGTGCAGTCTTTGGAGGACGAGTGCTGTGTTTAAGCAGGTCCATGTGTAACACCCCAAACAGGATCGTCTGAAACGGCGATGATTGATGGCTGGGCCCTCAAGACTATTAAATGATTTACAACAGCAATCAAGTCTTGCTGTTATCGTTTTATGGGCACTGAGCACTCATCAACGAGCAAACCACAACCCTTGTTGTAAAGCAGGGAGTTTCATGTGAAGGGTCAGCTCTGTCCAAAGCCTCTGGATAATTTAAAGCCAGAGAGCTCAATATGTTTGTGGGTTTGGTTTGGGGTTTTTGTTCAAAATTTTCTGTCCATCTCCAGAGACAGTGGTGTTTTCTTGCAAAGGCATCTTAGAAACTACATCTCCTCCACTTGCTTGGGGTCGCAGGGGAGCTCTGACACAGAGTCTGACTCCTTTTGTTTTCAATGCCTTTTTCGTGCGCTGACTCCGAAATGCACCAGTTTCAGGGGCTGCTTTTCCCTCAACTCAGCAGAAAAATATTAGCACTGCTGAACTCTGTGACAGAGCAAGGGGTGACAAACTGCCTTGTCATTTCAATCAAAGCCACCCACACTCGTCATTAGGTTTATCCAGGGTTAAACTGCTCATTATGGGCTGCCGGGGTGGGCTGTTTTTCTTAATCTCTTGTCAGAAGTGTTGTAGGATGAAGGCGGCAGTGGAAGCACCTGCCAGCTGAAGTGACAGCTTTATTTGGGAGCTGCGGGCTCAGCTCAAGGGGAAAACAAACGGGGACAAGAGTTACTGGGTCTGCACTTCACAGGGATAAAGCATTTTGTAGGACTGAGAGCTCGTTTAAATGAAATTAGACGGCGGTTCTTCTCTCCTCCTTCTTGCTCTCCCCCCTAATTTTAGACGCCGTTTTCTCTTTTCCTCTTGTGTCCTTCTCTCATGCGAAACTGCTTTTTAGTGTTGTTGTTATGGGGTTTTTTTGTTAAGAGTCTTAAGATGTTTTATTTGGAATATATTCAACAAAATTCGTTACTAATTCTTATGCCGGTTTTTTGTTTAAAAAAATGCAAATATATATAAAAAGAGATGATGTGGACTCTGTAATCTATTTCACTTTCTAAAAGTACAACCCCAAATACATTTTATTTTTATTTCTATTGTATTATGTCTCAGTGTGTTAACTGGATTATAAACTTATTTTTCTTCACTTTGGCCCTGTAGTGTTAGGGTAATACTGTTCAGTGCCTTATCTCTTGGAAGTGGGAATCTTGTTTTGAGTCTGACACTGACTTTGCCTACCACTTACTACAGCTGAGTGGGAATAAAGAGTATATTTTAATTTTTCATTAAGTACCCTGCTATTTGTGTTAAAAAGCTCATCCTTACTTCTGGGAGACAGCTACTCGCAGAACAGCTAAGGGGGAGAAGAACAATTAGATCTGTGTTTATTTTTATCCCAGCCACTGAAAAGAAAATGTCTGTATTTGAGCTATTTTAAATAAATACAATAGATTTTTTCGTATGATACCACTTACTACAGGTGCATCAAACCTTTGATTTCATTTTTGTAGTATGTTCAAGCACTAGGCATAGTGCACGTGCAGGTTTCTATAACTTAAACCACCTCAATTCTGGCAATGCTGCCAACTGTTCCTTGCTACTGGATAACTTTGAATGACTTAAATATCCTCAGCAATTTTTAAAATCCAAGCTTTAAACCAATATAACTTATTACAGTATGTTTTTGTATTTCCTCCTGGTTTAGTCAACCCTATATAGATAAAAGACGCATTTAAAATAATATATATAATTATATATTATCTTTATTTTACATCTCTTTTATATTCTCTTTATTATATAATTAATATATAAAATATCTCAATATGCTGCATGTTAAAAATAGGAGACAAGGTAGTTCTGAGACACAATGGGTGCCATAAGACACCTGTTAAATTGCTTATAAGGCAGCAGCAGGTGAATCTCTTGGCCATGGCCATGGATCTTGAGATGATAAGAACAGTGAGACCTCAGTGGTTGTGTAAATTCAGGCCTTCTGTTTTTTTTTGGTTGTGTGGTTCCGATGCCCCATTTTGAGTTTGATTGTGAGTTATCACTGGATGGTTTAAAACTGGAGAGCTTTTCTGTAGGGTGTACATGGAGGGTAAGATTAAAGGAAGGGGAGGAGAGAATGAGGCAAATATTCTGTAAAGGTTAAACTGCTTGCAGAGGCAGCCAAGGTGGGAACAAAAGGGAAAGCGGCAAAGGATAAGCAAGCAAAGCATGGGGTTAAGGGAGAATTGTAGATATGATGGCCCAGTGACTTACCTTTGTATGATCCTCTTCCTGTTAGAAATGATCCTGGGAAGCCCAGCTGGGGTTCAGAGGCAAAACGCAATTCAAATGGTGCTTTGATTGTGACCTCTAAGGCAAAGGGAGAAATGACCGTCCTAAAGTTTTGCTTACATAGATGAGGGGGAGCACAGATCCCCGGAGAGAGCTCTGGATTCATCTCATGGGGTTTGGGGTGGTGGAGCATGAAGCTGTGACAGCAGTACCTCCCTTGCAGGAAAGTACTTAGGTTTGGATGAACATATGTGATGTCCTTCTGAACTGTCCATACCTGTTCGCTTTTAACACTATGTGTCCTCAGATATTTCAGTTACTTATGCCTTGTTTTTACATAAATAATCTTTACTGTTCCTTCACTGACTGCTAAAACTGGGATTGAACCATTCCAGGGTCAGTTCTGTTCATGACAGAAGAGTAGCGAGTGTGCTGCTAATCCTTTGGGAACAGAAAAAGCAGGATCAATTGTAAATCTGTTCAGCTTGTCCCTCAGTGGGCTGACATCCTTCAGGGTAAATTCTCTGGGAAAGACACAAAAGAGAAATACGGAAAGCTAAAATGCGAAGCAGCTTTGTCAGAGATTATGAGGATAACTACAGTGATTACTCTGTAGAGCATTATTAATCATCTCCACATAGGAATGGATGGTGGATTCGTCTGGATTGTTTTCCGTGGTGCTACGTGGAACAGAGAGGAGGGAGGTGTTTATTGTGCCTGTTGGACTACAGGTCTGGTAAAGAGCACAGTGGCTTGCAAAAAGGTGTCAGAAGAATGTGCAGATGAAAATTTGGGTCTGAAGAGATGGTGAGTGAGGATCTGCAAGAACTGAAATGGATATTACCATTTAATATCATATTTGATAACAGTGGCAGAAAAAGTACGAGTGTGTGAATAAAATTTACTGATGACACGAGCTAGGAACGTGCCTTCAACACAAGCAGACTGCAATATCAGATAGAATTTCATGGCCTGGTGACAGTACAGACAGGACAGACACTCTGTGGGAATGTATAACACATTTCTGCCTGTGCTAGTTGGGCGCGTAGTAAAGGAGGATTGGCATGTTGACTGTGTGTAGTATCAAAACTAGAATTGAGACAAGCCTTGTAAAAAGCAATCCCAGGATATATTAAAAGCTATATGTGCCATAAACTGGAATAAAATTTATGTCACTGCATGAAAGATTGGTCAGACCAAATTTTGTATTTTGTTTTGATCACCCAAATACAAAAAGAAATCATTAAAGTGGAACAGCTAGGGGCAATAGCTACTAGGAGGAAATTAGGATTAGAGAAGGGCCTTGGTTTGCCAGCACCAGTAGAATATTGCTGCCCTTTCTGCAACAAGTGCTTTTGTAAATGCTGAAGAGAGAGGTTAAAGCCTCTGAGAGCCTGGAGGACTAAGGCCAGGCAGGAGATGAAGGTCAAGGCTGGCCATGAACAGCCTGGGGCCGAAGGGAGCAGGAGAAGCTGCTTATTGAGGTGGCATTGCCACTGTGTCCCTTAGAGCAACTCGGGTTCTTGGGGGGCCAGGGAGCAGATGGTCTGAACTGTGTAGGTGCACCCACAGCACTCCTAAAATGGAGCATTAACCATGTTTTGTGTCCCTCTGGGATGGGATGATTGGAAAGTGTTTTCAAGTTAGACATAAAATACTCAATGAGTCCCGTTTATCTTTGTTTTAAAAATTCCACAACGTGACCACCTTATTTCCGTCTTTAAAATTAACAAAACAGTGGTAAACTGGTTAGCTTGTGGGGTCCCTTCCCTCCTGTCAGAAGTACAAGAAAAAATTAGATGTTAGCTGGTATCTGAAGTTCAGCGGAAGTTTTTACCAGCTCTAATGGTGTTTGAGTTCACCCACTGCTGTGTGAAGTTACATAATTTTCAAACTTTGAATTGAATGCAAGGGTTGCAGTGCTTTGTATCTTTAGCTACACTTCACTCAGTGGAAAGGCATTCAGGTGGGTGTAATTCAGATGTGTCACAAATCTCATTTTTGCTGCTTGAATGTGCCTCCTCCTGCCTTGGTAAACAAGAGGAGGTGACTGTTTGCTTTTAAAAACAAAACAGGGGAGTGTGCTCAGGTGTTCCCCCCCCTCCCCCCACTGCTTTAAACCTATTGCCAGTTTAATCTGGATTTCTGTGCCTTACTCAGTGTTTTGCCTATTGATTTTTACTGGATATATTGAACATTCATTTCCTTTCAAGGTGTTTTAATGCCTATCAAAAGAAGCTTATTGATAGTATCAAATATGAAATATTTAAGTGTCACTAATATATCAACATTGGATCTTGTTCCTTGAGTGCACTGTGAAATTCACAGAGAGCAGGATAAAGACTTCAGTCAAAACCAATATGTGTGATTTTTTTTCCCCTGTATTTCTTTTCAGTGCTAAAGGCATAATAAGCTGGCAGGAAAACGTGGCTCTTGGAAGGGGAGGTGAGAGTTGAAAGTTGGCAGGTTGGCTTTCTGTCAGAGTGCCCAAGATGGGCAGTTCTGTAACGAAGAGAACCCAGCAAATATGTTTTGCAGGACTGAGTTTAGTTATGAAGGTAGAGAGGCAGGAATTAGTGTCAACGTGTCCTATCTTCCTCAAGTATCCTGTGCTTTTGTTTTTGTTTACTTTTGAGTGCAATCTGTTTATAAAACACTGATTTTTATTTTTTTTTAAGCATGTAGGGCTGGCAGTTCTGTGGCTCAGCTTCCACCACGTCCCACTTAAATTTGCTTGTACCTTGTCCACAGCCACGTGGACGTTGCTCACCCCTGCAATTTTCTTCCTGCCCTCCCACAGCAGAACCTTTAGGTGCTGCTGGGTGCTCACTGATGGTCACCTGTGCCATCTCCTTCTGAGATGCTCGGTGTGAAACTTGCTGATGCGCTGGAAAGCTCTTCTGCAGCAGGACTTAGGTGGAAGGAGGTCTTGGGTACAAAGAGCTGTTGTGTGAACCCCTCTGAGCATCAGAGCACTGCCAGCCTGGGACTCTGGGGCGGTGGAATGTCCCTCGTCACCGCTCTGAAAACGAGCACCAGAAAACCCCACACAGAGTCAGAAGGACAACAAGTTCTGCCCAGCCCTGTGGGGTCTCTCGCCCTTTATCATAAAGAGCCCCAAGCAGCTGAGCTGGGGCTGGCCAGGCAAACCTGAGCCACAGAAAACTCAGCTGTGGCACTGGGCAGTAGAGAAAGAGAGGGTTTATACCCCACACAAGATGCTGATGGACTAAACCAGAGGAATTTTTAAAAAAAAAGAAAAAAAAAAGTTTTTTGCCATTCAGTGGTTGGGTTTTCTCCATTTGAAACTGCTTAGGCTAAATTTAGAATTTTGGATGCTACCAGGCTTCATGTGTGTGTAACTGTAGGAAATTAATGTTGATCTTTTAATACCAATACAGCCAAGAGATGCTATTGAATCATACTAGAACTTAGATCCCAAAATAGAGAGATTTACAAATTCTTTTCTGGAGCCAACTGGAAATCTTTTATCTGTTTTCTTTTTCAAGGGTTTTCTTATAACAACTGGAAGATTCTTTGGCTTCAAAAAGGCATATGGCTTGATATTTAAAAAAGAGACTTCATGAGAATTAAAAGCGAAACATTACATGAAAGTGTACCACATGGGTTTATTTCTCCTTCTTATAGTTCAGAAAACTAAACCAAAAGTCATAACACCAAAAAAAAATTTTTAGTTTTTCAGAAAGAAAATACTTCTAAATTGTAATCTCCTCCAAATAGGTGCTCTGAGCTGTTGTGCTCTGAGATTTTAAGTAAAGACAGAGCATTCCCTTTTCTTTAATAACTTGAAGGATGCGAGTCAGCAGCATGAAGTATTAAAACTGTAATTTTGCCACCTTTCAGTGCTGCAAGATCTTGTTGTTTTTATTTTAAAGAAACAGGAGCATAAGGATTGAAAATACAATTTTTATTTATAGCACATTGATGAATTTGGCTTGAAAGTTTTAGAATGCAAACTCAGCTAACAGTCTGGGGCATCTGAAGAGGGGAATTTACATCACTAGAGCAACTTAGAGCAGACACACCAATGTCTCCAAAGTGCACTGGGACAAAATAATTTGACTTTTTCAAGTGAGTTATCGGGTCCGTCTCAAGGTCGAAAAGGATGTTCAAGTAGGCAATTAACTCACTGGTGTAAGTTAAATCTTTGGTTTGCTGCTTGGAGGGGGATGTAATCTGAGTCCTGGGCAATTACTTCTCCTTCAGCATAAGTGAACACACCAAGTATGAAATTCAATGCATTCTTATTTTTGCAAAGAAAAATGTCCCTGTGATAACGTGGTGTAAATACCAAGTGCTCACAACTGAAGACTTTATGATCATAAGAAAGTGGAGAAATAATGTGTAATTTTCTTTTTTAACATTTTTTTATTTAAAAGTCCTTTTTCTTCACTCTCATTAAGAAGTTAGTCCTTTTCATTACAAACATTACAGGCCATACTTAATGTAGTTTATGTACTTTGTCACCTTGTTTTCCGATGCCCTGTAACTAAATTTTGGTATCTGGAGCTCTGCTGTCTCCTGGCTATCCTAGTGCAGTATCTTGAAGGAGAGACTTTGCTTTTGGTTTATTGATTATCTTCTTAGCTTTAGGGCTGTGGTGACTGGGCTTTGACAAATACGCAGAACTTAGGAAGGAATATAATAAATGAACTCCCAGAGAAGGAAGCAAACAGCTGATTTTAGATCTTTTTTTCTCCATGTTGTTAAACACACAACTCTCTGTAAAGCACCACACAAACTCTCTAATAACCTAAGATACCTTATGCTGAGTTATTTAGTAACCAAATTTTTTTATCCTCTAAAGAACACATTTCTAACCTGTCATTATTTTCTCACCTATGTCGAAAGGTGATAATTTTTCTTCGAACCTTGACTGCTGGGGGGTTCATGTGATCCGTCATATCTTTAGTGTTTTTATTCTTCAGAAAAACACAGATATCCTTTTTTTGAACTGCTCAGTGACAGGAAAACATGAAAGTGTGGATGGCAAAGCTTCTGATTGGAATGAAAACAGGGGCTGCTGCTCTCTCTGTTGCGATCCTGGGGTGGGGATTGATGTAGTCTGCAGCACTTCTGGTTGCCCATGATAACAGATGTCCCAGATACTAGATTGTTGAAATAGATAGTAGTGAATTAGAGCTGGCACGTGGATTTGAGTACTACCAAGTGCATGTTGTTTTAAGCATTAACGTTGTTCCTGATGTGGTTGAGTTGGCGCTTCAGGAGTGCTGGCAGAGCCTGGGCTGTGTGTAAGGAAACACCCCCCAGAAAATGACAGGTTTTGCCAGGGAGAGCAGCCCTGTCTCTCTTTGTCACCTGCATCCTTACTGTGTGCCTTGCTCATTAGCTGGTGCCTGACTGTGTTCTGGGATGCTTCCAGAGTTGCAGGCAGGGCTTGCCCACTGCTAGGCGTGTTTACCACTAGCAAGAACAGAACAGAAAATGCTGAACAGATGACATACTTTAATTTTCCACTGTTTTGTCTGTATTGCTTAGGTCTCTTCCTTTAAATACAAGAGGCAAATTATAAATGAATCTGCAGTTCCTCTCTGCTCAAGTGGAAAATATGTTGTTGTCTGTTTTTATGAATCCATTTAAAGCTGCTTACTCTTCAGTAGCCACCTTCTGAGTCTTTCTCCTGCTGTTATCCAGCTTTTTATTGCCCTTCCCATCTCCTTCCCCTCTTCTCCTTCCAGGCATGATGTGAAAGGAGGCAGGAGTGGCATAGCAGTAAAGTCAGGCTGTCTGGATGATGAAAGGGACTTCATGCTGGTGACAGGCACACCTTTCCAGCCCAGCCCAGATGGGAAGGGACCCTGCAGAAGGAAACCTCTGGGGGCATTTACTTGGCTGAGCATCCTCCCTGCTCTGGTTTGTAACCCACCAAAGCAGTGAGAAGAAATGGCTTGGGAGAGGGTATGTAGACATATTTATAAATGCGTCAATATGCCACATTACCCCTCATATACATTTATATATGCACATACCCTCTGGTATATGGTATTGCACAGTTGTTTATGTGGAAGGGAAAGGCAGTGAGCGCCTCGCACCGATGCGCGAGAAAACAGCAATGGGTGAACCAAAAAAGTTTGAGGTGCCCATTTCAACCCAACAGTATCGCTGGCTTAGCCAAGTCCTGCAGCTCTGGAAGGTGGCACCCGAGTAGGGTCCTGTTATATCTCTGTATGCAGCCAAGTCCTGCAGCTCTGGAAGGTGGCACCCGAGCAGGATCCTGTTATATCTCTGTATGCAGCCAAGTCCTGCAGCTCTGGAAGGTGGCACCCGAGCAGGATCCTGTTATATCTCTGTATGCAGCCAAGTCCTGCAGCTCTGGAAGGTGGCACCCAAGTAGGGTCCTGTTCTATCTCTGTATTTCATTCAGCTGTTTGTGACTGACTTATCAACAGTCAGTTCAGGAGCAGAATGGTCTGAGGCAACATATATGCAAAATAATGGGGAAAAGGCAAACCCAACATTGTTGAATTGAAGATTTTTATAAAAAGTTCAGTATAGATTTTATTTTGATTATTCCAGCCCCGTCACCTGTTTGGAATGAAGTGGTGTAATCTTGAATAAGCAGAAAACCTTCAGTTACAAATATTTTGGTACCTTTGCGTTTCGGACTGCAGCTAATACCAGAAGTTCTAAAATACCACATCTCTGTGAGCAGTGCTGTATTGTGTGGCTACCTAGAATTTGTATTTCTCATGAGAAAGATACAGCCTAACTTCATAAGACTTGAATTTAAACTTCTGGAAGTTTATTCTGCCTTCTGAATGACAGAAGCTGTGTTTTGTTGCTTGCTCATGGGGACCAGTACAGTCCAGAGAGCACAAACAGGGCTTTTCTGCCCTCTGACACAGTAACTTGACTTACTTTTCCCTAAATCTATGAAGTCATTTATTCAGATTGAAACTTTCCAGTTGCTCATTATGAAGGAGTGGGAGTTGGCAAGAAATATTCATAAAATTCATGCTGCTTTTTGAGGTGCCTCTTACACAAACTCTCTCTTCTTCTCTTGTGTATCAGTGGTTACTCTGCATAAGTGTCAATTTGTTTTTTCCCTCTGGCAATTTTGATTCCAGAGTCTGGAGAAAGATCCATATTTGGACTTTTATTAAAAAAAAAAAAAATATAAGAAAGGGCAACCTTGTCACCTTCTCTTTCTGCCTTAGCCTGCCTGGCAGCGTTTGTGTTCCCACTGCCCTGTTGCACCCTGAGTCTGGTTCCACAACACAACATCATTTATTGCTGTTTTTTTTTTCCTCTAAGCTCCCAGGATGTGCCAAATTTTTCAGCCCAGGGAGCAGAGGTTTATGACATTCTATGTCAAGGCATTTGGTTCTCTCTGCTGAGCTCTCCAGGAATATCCCATTTCGTGGATGAACACAATAACTCCTGCAAACACAGCAAACAACCAACCCCTTCCCACCAACATCTTGCTTTAAAAAATAAAAAAAAGGTTTGTGTATAAGAATGTGTCATACACATATTGCCTTGAGAGTGTCAAAAGGGCTTTCTTTGGAGCCAGAGACATCAAAGGAGAAGCAGTCCCTGCTCGTGCTGTGTAGTGACGTTGGTGCTGTGCCTGCTTGGCTGGCTGGAAACCCGTGTGGCGTTTCTGCAGGGTCTGACATGGAGCAAGGCTGGGATGCCAATCCCAGGTGTTACTGCTGCTGCTTGTGTCAGTGGGATCACCTCTCTGAGGTCCATCGTGTGTCTCAGGGCACTGCCTGCTCGCTCAGTCTCCTTTAGGTCCCAGTTTTGGGAGGAGGGTGCCTGTGACCCAGATTTAAGATATCGCCCTGTTTTAGTCAAGCGCTTCTTTGGTTTTTGATGGTTGGTTTTTTTTCATTCCCGCCTGTTAAAAAAAAAAAAAAAAAGAGGCTGAAGAGCCCTGAAATTGTAAAGCTCTCTCCTACACTCTGTTTTGAGGTAAGAATTTCTCTCTCAGTTACAGCAGCTTTGAGCACGTGCTTTCTCAGTCACACCTGGCGTTGCTTCTCTGCGCGCGGGAGAGTCTCAGATGTGTGTTTGCTGGGGCGGGTGTGTAGGGGGAGTAGATCCATATCTGTCTCACTCTGAGGCTCCCGAGGGGCTGGGGTTGTGTGCGAGGGAGGGACCAGGAGCCTTGTTGCGTTGCTGCAGCTCACGAGCGAAAGGGTGGGCATGGATGGTGGGATCGCTGTCAGACAAGCAGGCGCGGGAACAAATCCATGCAAAAAGTGTGTTCAAGCCATTTCATAATCAGCTTCCTGGCCAGGTCTTGGAGATGCTGTAAGGTCTCATGGAAATTGGTTGTTTGGGACAAGGAGAAAAGGCTGGAGAAAAGGAATGGGAAACAATAAGCGTGGCCTCAGCGATTCCAACCTGATCCAAGAGTCAAGGAGGAGGGAGGTTCCTGGCAGGAGGAGCCAGCCTGTGCTGTGGCACTGGGGCAGAGTGGGGTTGGGCAGTGCTGGAGGGGAGCAGGAGAAAGCAAACCAGAGAAGTCCCAGCTGATCTGCCAGGCAAGCAGCTCCTGAGATGTTCCCCAAATGGCCTGGCTGGCCTGGCGCTGGTTTCGTGCAGTGTGCAGGGAAAGCTGCTCTCAGTGGGAAGCCATGGTGGGGTTTAGGAGGTGATGGAGCAAGAAAATCCATTCGGTTTTCAGGGAATGTGGTATCAGGCTCTGAATCGTATGGTCCACCCCAAACCCACAGATTTGGTCCTTTCTGATCAAAGCACAGTGTAACTGGAATATAAAAGAAGGGCAAACATAAGTGTTGCAATATCCGTAGTATTGCACAGTATCTACACAGAGAAACGTGTCATTAACAAAACCAATTAATGGTCGAGTTGGAAAGCTGTAACATGGAGCCGAGCCTGTCCTGTAGGTGTAAGAGATGTGATTTTTCTGTTTTCAAAGGATAACAAAGTAGTAATTCTCTACTTAACTATGGCTGTAAAGCCGTTATTAAACCCAGCCCGGAGAGTGCCTTGTGTGCAATGCCCAGGGGAGCAGCAACCATAAAAGAATGTCCGTGGCTGATATCGTGGCTCCGTGTGTTCTGATCCTCTCTGAACTGTCCTGACCAGCACTGAGAATGTCCTTAAACTGCAAGTACGTGTATGTGCTTAGAAGTCCTATTTTGTCTAACTTTTTACAACACAGAGTAATTTTTAAAATAGGAAAAACAATGGACAGTCTGGAGGTAAGTATAAAAAAATAAAGTGCTGACATCACTTTGTTTTCTGTCCTTTTCCACCATTAAGATCATCTGCATAAAATGCACTTTCTTGGCCTTTTGACAAGAACTCAGAAAGTTTGTGCATCAGTTGTTTGAATAGGATCACTCTGATCTCAGCACGTTATTATCACCTCAATGCTTGGTGCTATTGATTTTGATTCCCATGTGACCTAATAAGGTTATAAAGTATATTTTAAAATAAAGGCAGGCAGGGTTTTGCAGGAACTACTGGCGTTCTGCTCTTTTGACTTAGGTCTGCATTTGCCATTTGAGGAACTCTGAGAAAAACAACCGTGACAGTAATTCCAAATTCTCTATAACATTGCAAGCAGCGTGTGGAACTGACCTCTTTCATTTTTACACTTCTGCTCCATAATAAAATTAAAATACAATTCCTGACTGAAAACAAGTGTATTAATTTTGCTTTATCAGTTGTAAAGTGAGTAATTATTGAACAAAATGACTATAAATGATTTCCATGAAAATTGCTGATGCCATCAAACCTGAATGAGCACAAAACATTTCTGTGGAAATCAGCAGAATCAGTCAGGGTTTCTGGAAGTCAAAAGTTCACAAGTTGAACTACGTGTGTTAATAACTTTATTTAGAACTTTTATAATTGATTTCAACGCTGATAGGTTACTTCTTGGGTGGTAAAATTTAAGCCGTCCATATCCCAGTAGGACTTGATGCTTCTGAGATTGCAAAAGATTTTGTTCCATATTAGAAGCGAGTCCCTATGCAGAGAAATGTTCTCCCTTCACTAGAATTGCAGTAATCTGCTAAAATAGATTCAAACAGCAGTTCATTTTGTTTTTAAAATATAATTTATTGACACTTCATAAAAAAATGAAAGTACAACTGTCTCAAATATTTTTTTTTTTTTAAATCTTAATTATACAGTTGTGCCTTGAATTACAAATTGGTTGTGCCTGAATTCTAATCATACCCGATACCTGATACTGGGTTATCTGCAGATAGCATGATCGTCTGCATAATTTAATCTCTTACAAGCTGCAGAAACACTAATCCCTGAACAGCCTATCTAGAGGGTATTTCTGTGTTGTAGTCAGCTGAGAATTTTAAGTGAAGCAGTATGTTCAGTGTGGTGCTTTATTTAGCTTTACCTAAGTTATAAATAGCCCCATAAGACTGCCATTCAACTGCTCCTTTTAAAGAGCACATAATAGGTTTGTGTAGGGTTTAAGTGGGTTTTTGCCTTAGATTCATTAGGATAGTGCTAAGAAATGTGGTAGGGAAAAGAGAAGAAATGTCGCTTCCATGCTGGGAAACTGTCTTAAAACCACAGGGTTTGGATCACCAGCTGTTAGCTTGGTAATAAAATAACTGAACTGGCACTTTCTCTGTCCCAGCTGGTCAGACTTTTTCACTTTTAGGGACTTTATTCTGATCGTAAACTCACGAGACTGAGATGTGTAACAGTGGGGCACTGGAGGAGGACAGGGAAATTTGGCTTGTGGGGGCTTAGGCAATAGTTTGGTGAAATAAAATTCTCTAAGGTCTGCACAGTTTTACTTATTATTTCTCTGTTTAAATTTTATTCATTGGGGTTTTTTTCCCACCATATATGAAATTAAATGTATCTTTTTAATTTAAAAAAATGTTTGCTCTGTAGCTGTGTCTACATCACTATGTATGTATTTAATTTAGATAAAAACCCACTGTGTGACAGCAGATGGCTTCATATTCCCCAAATTTCTGGTGACTGCATGGAGTCTGTTAGGTAATGACTTTTTTTTTCACGTCTAAGCAGAAAACTGACTGACAGTACAAATACATAGTGAATTTTTATCCATCTTTTTTTTGGGGATTCAGTTTTATGTTCTAAGCAGTGTCAGGGAGGGCAGGTCACAAAGCCAAACTTTTCTTGTTTCATGCACTTGGACTTTTCCCTTAAACCTCTGTGTTCTGTGCATGCGCTGTGCTCTCCCACAGTGAAGATGTTTGGGGAGTTAAATAGATATATTTGGTCCTGTGCAAGGAGCTGAACCATCCTGTCCTTCCTGACTTTTTTTGCCTTGTAGCAAATCGTTCTAATGTAGCTCTTGCTATGGACTTGGAGTAAATCATTGGTAATTTTTGTTGATAAAATAGCAATGCAACTTTGGGATGTATTTCTATAAAAAATAATGCTGTTTAAATTGAAGGGTTCATAGGCGACTATTTTCTTACCGTGTGGGCACATGAAAATAATTGCAGAAGAAGAGACTGTCAGGTTGCTCTCAAAGCAGGGTACAATTTAGCAAATCTGATGAGTAATGAAAAGTTTTATTTCCCAGAAAAAATACTGCAGCATCAGACTGACCAAACTTTTTGTTACAGTAAGTAAAGATTTCTTGCATATAAAAACAGGGCAATTTCTCAAGGGGTACATTGAAATAATTAATGCATGTGTAGTGGCTAATTTTATGGGATAACACTTTGCTTAATGTGATTAATTCCAGGCTTGCATATACATGAAATTCCTGGAGGCACAAACGAGGCCATGGCAAAGCACCCCCAAGTAATATTTGTCCCCAGTACCTTCTCTCTTCCCCTTTATCGTATTGGGAATACACACTAAGTCCAGATGCGCATTAATTATGGATTAATCAAAGCTAATCTCAGAAAAATGTTCATATTAAGGGAGGAAAGTGTTTTGCTCTGTACAAGCCCATGCACTATCTGGGCAGCCCAGATAGTTTTTGTGTTACGTATTTGAGGGAGCACAAAATACAATAAATGGTTCTGTGCAAGAAGAAATTGTAATGGATAGGAGCAGAAGAAAGATTTTCATAGAGAGCACACGGCAAAAGTAAATGAAAGGCTGAGGATCGTTGTCACATTCAGGAGAAAATTTATTTTCTGTGGCCATTTGATCAGTTGGCAATTTTTCACACAATCCAGCAGTCCTGTGGCGGGGCTTTCCAACACTGTGCTTTGAATAAAGCTTACCTAAGCTCCCAGTGCTATGAAAAATGGAGCTCATATAAATTTCCTTTGCATTCTAACTCCGTCTCAGCCGCACATAGAAAGCAAACAAACACAGTTTCCACGCAGCCTTTTTATCTCCCTGCACATCTCAGAGGCTTCCCGATATGATACGGCTTTTTGTGGGGAGAGAGGCGGTGTTTAAAGTAAACATAATTTCAGAATTTTCATCCATTCTAGTAGCAGCATTAAAGACCTTAAAAGGAACATGTTTTATGAGACTGACGAGCAATTAGATGAGTGCAGTGATAGCGCAGTGCCTGATCCTACACTTAGAAAATTAGTCAGAGTGAGAAAAAAATCAGGGACAACATAATATCCCATCTTAAGTGGCTGCTTCAGACAGGTGCTCTCAGACTTGAAGGCATGAATGGAATTGTTCTGTAAACTATATCTGCTAAGTGGCTGAGAGCTACTTGTCTACATTAAGATGCAAAGAATAAATACAAGGAATCTGGATCCTCTGAAATAGCTATGACATTCGTCCAGGAAAACTAAACTAAATCCAGTCATAAGCAACAAAGTGGGATTTCTGTGTGCAAAGCTTCTGGAAAACCTTTTAATGAAAAGCCCAGAAGAAAAAACAGTGGGGTAAAGTTAGTGCTGTGGATGAAATTAGTTTAAATCGCTCATGACAGCTCACCTAGCCTGGTTTCCAGTGTACATGTTGATTACTGGAATTAAGTTGCTAAATTACACTATTAGTTGCATGCAGTGTAAATATGGGCAAATCATAATTGTTTCATCTCAGTTGCAAACTCTGACACGGGATGGTTTGAACTCATACTGTAGATATAGAGGAAATTTTCTTTGTGTTGAAAGATTTGGGCCCTTTTTCTTGGTGGTTTTTTGTTCTTTTTTTCCACAAGTCTGTCTCCACAGAGAAACAATTAAGAAGGTACCAGCTTTTAGTGTCTGAGGTTTTAAGAGCACTTCAATATATCTGACAGTTAACAGACTACTTTTGTTATCTTATGGGTGCTGAAATAAAGGTATTGCATAAAGTCATCAGTGATAAGGAAATTCTTTCCTCCTATTTCTCCCACCCCACTCAGGAATGTATTGCTTTTTTACAACCTTTAAATCAGTCAAAATTTATATATTCTCCATATATGCCATTTCCTACCTATCTATGAGAAGGTATATTTCAAAATACAGGGTTTTCCCCCCACCCTTATCCTGTAATACAATTTGAGAAGGTTTTCTGAGTGTAGTCCCTCAGATGGTTTGTAATAAAATGCAGTGCTGGAGGTGTCCCAGCCCCAGTTTGATCTCCTGGCAGAGGAGCACAGGGCTCAGCAGTGAGGTGTTAATGGGGAGAAATGAACTGTGCTCTCCTGGCAGACCCATGACCAAAGCCCTCGCTCTTTAGCAGCGTTTCACTTTGCCATAAAGTTTTAGCTGTAGCGTTGCTACGTGCAATGAAAATGTGAACGCTCCCAAATTAGAGGAAGAACATTTTGGGGGTGGTGGAAGAAGAAATTCCTCCTTTGCTCAAGTGGAATTCATGAGGGTCTGTGGAGTTAGAGTTTCTTCTGAGACCCTTTGCTGAAGGACTCCAATGAGGACCCAGACAAGGCTTGTGATATTTCCTTTTTGTGATAAATTGTCCATTGACTCTTTCTTTTATGAGACTCATGAAATGCTTTGTGTTCAGAGTGGGATATTCCCCAATATTCCCAATATTGTTGCCAAGCTTTGGTGAGCAGTGCTGCAAATAGAATACGCAGGGAATTAGTATTAAACCAAATCCTTAATCAACCCTTCTCCTCGCTTGGGACGTAACTCCTGTTGCATGGGTGGGATTTTTTTGTCTGTGCACGTTCTGCCAGAGGCAGGACATGACATGCACAGCTCTCCACTAAGTGGGTCAGCAGCAGGGACTGCTCCTCACCCTCTCCCTCCCCAACGTGTGTAGCTACTACATGGTGTAGAGCCACAGCCGTTGGGGACGGTACAACCTCCTTCCTGCCTGATAACCTGAGGCTGCCACTGCCTCTGTAGATGATTTAACTATTTCTCTGCTTGACACCAGGCTTCACTAATAGTTTCTTTGCCCTCAGAAACCTTCTTGCAAGTGGATGTCAGTGCAGGGACCCCAGTGACAACACCTTGAGGCTTTGGAACTCTTAAAACAGTCAGCTCCTACTTGTCCTGCTGGGTGAGCTGAAGTAAATCTCACAACCTTTCCATAGCTTTTCATGTGCGTACCATCCTTATGATTTCGCCATGATATTTATTTTCTTGAAACACATTATATGAGGAATAGGTTGAAAACCTTGGACGATACAAGTTTTGAAAAGTTTTGCTATAGGCTTAACCTAAAAATGTGGGTGGCTTTCATTATTGAGGGCTTGGTGCCTTTCCTGACTCTGGCCCTTTTGGCACTGGTTAGATCTGGTGCTGTCGGTGAGTTTAGGTGGAAATTGATCCTGGGGAAAGGAAAGGAAAACTGGTTCCATTCCAGTAGGATTAGCTGTCATGGGCGTACAGTCATGGCTTTAACCATATATCAAGGACAGCTCCTGTAGCTGTCCCAGCTTTGGTCCATGTTGGCTGCAAGGGCAGGAACTGCCCCTGGGCTGACTTTTCTCTGTAAACAGCCTTGTAGCTGCAATTCTCCCTCCAGCACCTCCACCCTCACCTTGCATTGTTGTCATGGATTTCTTACCTTTCTTCTCTGCTTGCAGCAAGTCAAGGGAGTTGCAATGGAGCTCAGTCTGAGACAAAACAGCCCTGTTGAGGCTCTTGTTGGGCTTGTGCATCTCTACGCTTTGTCTGGCATGAGCTGTGAAATCAGAGTAGTCCCTCCTTTCGCTGACACTGAGACAAGAAGAAAACACACTGAAATGTCTGTGCTTGTTCACAGACCAAATATTTCTGCATGGATATTGCCATTATTTATTACCCGGATATTAGAAAACCACTTCCCACCAATAATGATTGGTGGGAAATAAGCTTAGTGATGTTTGGAAGTGTGAAACTGGGATAAAAGGGAGCAGGGATGCCTTATAAATCTCCTGCTTGGGAATTGTTCTTCATGTTGTCAGTGCCTTTGATTACTGCAGCCATTGGCAGTGAGCTAGCTGCAAGCTGTTTAGCATAACCCTATTTCCACTGCTTGCTGTAAAGTCTAACTTAAAAGTGCTAATTGAAAGTACTTAGAGAAACGTCTGTCATGTCTGTGAAGTGCTCACTGAGCAGAGAAGCACATCTGATTGTGATCAGCAGCGTCTTGTGTCTGCCTTGGTGTCTCTTCCTTCAGCCTGGCAGGGTGCAGTCTCTGGGATTCCCAGTGAGACATGTAGGCTGAATTCTTTTAGGTAGTCCTTCATCACATGCACTGGGTTGTAGAAGCGAAACATGAAAAGGCCACCTGATAGTAAATCAGTCTGGGATGAGTTACTGCTGTGGGACAGATCAGAAGGGGCAGGGAAGAAGGGCTAAGAAACAACCATTTGTATAATAAGCATTGCTTCTTTGTACCCTTCACACCAGATTGTATTAGACAAGAGAAAATTTACAGCAGGGAACACCTTCCATATTAACCAGCTTAAACTTTTGCTATCCCTGATGAAGATGGGTTTGTAAAAGCACATGTGCCTCATCCAGACCCCCTCTAGAAGAGCTGCACAGCTGGAATCTGCCACCTGAGCTCGTTGACATCCAGGTTCCTCTGTCACCCTGCGCAGGGTTTGCTGTCTCGAGGAGGCAACATCAGGTTTGCTTCAGGAAAGCCCTTTGCACTGAGTTCTTGCTAAATCGAGAAGTGAAAGCAGTTGCTTTTTCTGAGAATGACTGACTGTTTTGATGAAGCAAAGGAGTCCCCTTCCAGAGATGAGCAAACCACTCCCCTCTTTTCTGTTTCTGATGAGGCTCTGGAAAGATGTGGAGGGTGAAAGATTGCCTTTTTTAATTATATAGTCAAAGTTAATCTTCTTCAGGCTGAAAAGGTGGATCATTTTTGGTTGTTTTCTGCACACATGGATCCCTCTTCCCACAAATCAAACAGCTTTTGGAGATCTGCCTGTCTCGTCCCTGTTACAGTATTCTGGATTTTTTATTAGTCTTTATTCCATGATGTGCTAGAAAACCATAGAATAGTTTGGATTGGAAGGGACCTTAAAGATCATGTAATTCTAACCCCCCTACCAGTGTTTGGCCCTTTGTGGTATTATAATATTTCCCTTATTTTGAATCTGTTTCTTCCCAAAGAAATAAGGAGGAAACTTGGATTATTTTAATTTTGTGGTAGTGCCTCTTTGAAAGGGGTCTTAACAGGAGTATGAAGGGCTCACAAGAATTCTAAAGCACCTTGACTTACCACAGTGCTAGCATTCATTGGTGTAAAAAAGGGGAGGCTAATGACCTAAAACACTTTCCATTTTAAATGTAATTATTTGGGCTACCTAACATGTGGTATTGTAGCCTGAATCCTGATCATATCAGCAGTTTCCTCCTTGCTTAGAAGCTGAGGATGACAACAAACCCTAATGTTGAACTTCATGGGCAAGAGCTCTGCTTTGGGCCATGTTGTGTTTCATAGATTTCACAAATATATGATGGAGTATTGATGACAAATACAAGACTTTGCCTCAGCACCAACAAAAGCCCCCAGTAATGTAAATACTTTTCAGCTTTTTTTTTTTGCAAAGACAAGTGGCTGGTATGAGAAGACAAACAATTTTTCAGGCATCAAGTTCAATGCCATTTTGCTGTGGTGGAATTACTGTGTCTTCCTGGTGGCTTTCCTTGAGTGTAGGTTGGTTTTGCAGATGTGGTAGTGGGGAAGATTTATGTTGAGAGTCTTATTTGACCCTGTAATCTTAATACAATTTAATGATCGGCAGGACCATCTTTTGTCCCTCCTGACTTCACATACTGGGCTTGATTCAGGGGACTCTTTTCCATTTACTTACTTCTCTCAACTGGCCATCATGCACATCAGGGCTGTTACTATGCCATGCCTGGTGCAATCCAGCCTTTTTTTCTCTCAGTTGTTTTTGCTCAGATTTTCCCATCAATGTGCCCAGGTGGAGGAGCCTCTTCCTTCTGCGAGTGAAGAAGGAATTGGCCTCTGTGTCCCAGGTTTGTTTTTTATTTATATCTACAGTAAAAACCATAGAAATAGATGAACAAAACCCAGGATGGACACATTCCTTAGGAACAGGATTCTTTAATAAATTTAGCTGGCTAAATTCCAGGCATTTGGTCTGGGCTGTGAGGGTGGCATCACCCTGGCATGCAGCTGTGGCAGGTCTGGTTTGCTGGGAGAAGGCACTGTAGGATCTGCCTTTAAACACCTTTGCATGTAACCACAGCTGCATCAATAAATCTCTCGTGCTGGGATTGGTTTTCACAGGCTTTACTGAGAAACTCGGTTTTGGGAAAGATAAAACGCTTCATTTATAGCTGTGTTAGTGAATTTCGGTAACCCCTAAAAGTAGGACTCTTAAATGAATTGCTTAGTGAGGGCCATGGGAGAGAGAAAATTTTATGGTGGGCAGATTTGATCTGGATTTACAAGTCGTTCCACTTTTACGGTCTGTATTTCTGAAACCATTACCAGGACTTGTGGTCTAACTCAATCCAGATGCACACTAAAAAACGGAGGAGGAGGAAAATCCGATTAAAAAGAAACGTTTCAAGGGTCCTGGCCGTGTGTTTCAGTGATTCACTTCAGGTGATGCCCATGTGCTAAGGCAGCAGTGGGGGCCAGCCCCGTGGAGCGGACCCCGGGCAGCTTTGGGGGCGCAGCATCCCTGCGTCGTGCCGTGTTCGGGAGCGGGGCCGATGCGTCTGGATGTGGGTGTTGGGATTTCCCAGCAAGGCTGGAGCAGGGGGCGGCCGGCGGCGCACGCAGGTGGGCAAGTGGCTGAAGAGAAACCCAGGGCCACGTGCAGGAAAAAGCTGCTGCTGGGCCTGAGCCGGGGGGCTGAAGCTGCTCTCCGAAACCACAGCGCGCCGGGCGAGCTGCCACGGGGCTCTCGAGGCGGGCGCCCACAGCACGGCCCAGGGCTTCCTCTGCCTCGGCTCATGGGGCTGCTGCTGCGGCCTCGCTGCAGGGTTTTTTCTCACCTGCTTGTCAGCAGCACTTGTTCTNCCCACCCCCCCCAAATCCCGTACTTTAAAAAAGTGAAAGGCCGCAGAGGTGGGGGCAGAGCTGCTTTGGAGCAGGATGAGGGAGATGCCAGCCTGGGGTCCAGACGTGCGAGGGCAGGGACCTGCAGCAGCAGGAGAGAGCGCTGGGCACTGGGGAGAGCAGGGTGGCATTGCTGGGTGGCAGCAGAGAAGAGGAGGAGGTGCTGGGAAGCAACTTCTCGGCAGCAGAAGCAGAGCTGGTGAAGGAATTCCAAATGGGGTGGTACTTAATGACTCAGTCTCCTTTCCTGCCACCTCATCTGCCATGGCTCTGCATGTCCCTGCCCAGACTGTGTCAGCTCCTTGCAGGAAGCTTTCCATAGCTTCTCCTGTACAAACTCCCCCCGAAAAACCCAAACAAAAGGTAACTACCAAATGCTGTAAGTTGCATAAGTTTGTTTCTGTTTGGCCTGAACATCCGCGTGGTCTCCCAGTAAATGTCACCCCTGCCATGCTGTGACACTGCAGCTCCTTGCAGAGGAGCACGTGGTGAGCAAGAGGTAAATGCCAACCTTCCAACTGTTATTCTTTCAGAGCTCGCTTCCCTATCAACCAAGAGCACCCCTCTGACCTCATCTCTGAGCCCTTGTGCCTCAACACCTTTTGGATATCTGGGGAGAGAGATGCTCTTTGTCTGGGGCACTTTTAAGCAGTAAATGTGACATCATTTACCATGCAAGGGCACTGTTTTCCTCACTGCCCTGTGACCTGACATTAGCCATGCCCCGTGCCTGTACTTAGACATCTTTAAAACCTCTGCTGTGTTTCACTGGGCTGCCAAAATTTGGACTGGTAGAACACAGGTACATGAATATTGGAAAGATGCTGTGCACTGGGAAACCTGCGAGGTTAAAGAATTGGGAATTATCAGTGAAATGTTTAGAAACCCAAAGCAGTCCTGCTCACATGAGTGGATGCAAACTGCTTTAACTGCTCCTTATTCTTTATGCTTCCTGTCTCTCTGACCTTTGTTTCAATAGGCTTTGTATCTTCTGTCTTTTTCTCTCTCACTTTCTAATGCAAAGGTTATTATTTAGGAAGTGCTCTATACTTTTTTTTCCATTTTTTTTTGGGGCGGTGGCTGGGCAGGGGAGTTCTTTTTAGTTTTTTGTTAAGGTCCAACATGTTAAGGAAAGAAATGACATGAACTAACAGACAGTGACTGAATCATCACCTGCTTGAGAATTTATAATTAAATTGCCAAATATCAGTCAAGCTTTATTCAGACTGCACACTTAGGCAGTGGAACGGGCCACCATCATTAACTACATCTCTGCCAAGGAGAGTTTCTCCTGGTGGTGGGTGTGTGACACCTTAATGTCACCTGCAAATCTCCTCTCAGGGAATCACTAGCGTGACCCCATGGGCTGGGGAGAAATCCCAGGGTGCAGAAAGGAACACTGGAGTAACCCAGCACCTTGAAGAGCTGCCCTGAGTAGTCCAACCACTCTGCATCGCCTGTGGTTAATAAGAATTGCCATACTTTGTTCACCTTGGGAAGGAGATGAATCATCCCAGTTCTTTTCAATGTATCTTCATTGAAGGGCTTCACAGACAAGTGATCATTTTTGTCTTTCTCTTTTGAACTCCCTTGAGTTCTTCACACAACTCCCATTTGACTCTTAAGTGATTTTTTTGGTTTTGTTTTTAATAACTGTGCAGTACAGCTTTTCCTTTGGGGATTGACCTGGAGTTGCATATTGGATCTATTGTTTCTTAGGTTTTGATTTTTTAACTATACTTTGTGAACTTAGTATATGTTTAAAACAGATCCAGGGGCAGTTCCATCACTTTTAGTGTCAGTCAGTATATAAATATATGCAACATTGACCAGTAAATGAACATCAGCATCTTCTGAGTAAATAACTTTATGGAGCTCTCAATAAGAGTAGTGATAGACCTTCAAAATACAGCAGAGTAGTGACTTCAGCCCGGGCCTCCCACCCAATACCACAGTGTCAATCCTTCTTCACATTTAACAGAAATCTTTCTCCGTAAGAAGCCCTTCCCTTAAACTTTTTCCAAACAGAGGTATTTCCTTATACACACTCAAGCGTTAGATGATAAAGGAATCCCTAACCAGCAAGGAATCCCTGCAGGAGATTCCTTTCAGAAATACAAAAGAAACCAGAAAGGGATGCTCTGTGTGAGGCTTTCTTGCAGTAACTGCAGCATTAGCCATCCTTGGTCTAACTCACCCTGTTTAGAGAGAGGGCTGGACTTGCCATGGTCCTTTTCCACCTGAGTAATCCTACAATTCTTATATTTAGAATTCATCTTATCTGCAAAGGGACAGTGTTGCCCTCCTATTTGCTATTTTTTCAAGAAGAGCTATGCAGCAGTGCCACATTTATGTTGCCAAATGGCCTTGTTTGTTGATGTATCTGATGTTTTTGTACAGGTGCTACATCAATTCTTGGACTGACAGATCCCAGACTCTGTTACATACTGGATGGATTCCTCTTCATCTACGCAATCATCATAACAGCGCTTTTTGTGAAAGCCAAGGTCAGTCTAACCAAACACAGGTGCATTTGTCTTTGGTGGTGTAAACTAGTTGGGCTGATCTTAAAATGAGACCATTTTATTGTTTTATTTTCTCTTCTTTTGTGTGTTTTTTTGTTTGTTTGTTTGTTTTGTTTTGTGGATTTTTGTTTGGTTTGTTGATGTTTGTTTTGAGATTGGGTTGCTTTGGTTTTTTTAACTTTCCTCTGTTTCTGGTGCCCACGTGAGCAACCTGGGGAAGTTCTTCCCAAAGGTTCATGAATGCAGAGGAAGAGTATAGAGTGTTTTGATGCTACAGTTATGCATGCAACCAGAGATTCTGGATATTGTACCAGGGAAGTACCTGATCAACAGTGATGTGGATATTTCTGCTGCTTTTTTATTGGAAAGGGAGGAGGAGATATCTAGAAAATTCAGGATAAATGCCAAGCTTGTGAAGGATGTATTAAAATGTCTCAGTGATTCAGACATCTTTGATAGTATGAGTGTGATGATGCAAATGATATAACCCAAACAACTACAGGAGAGGAGTTTGCAATTGCTACAAATATGATTCCATGCCTAAATATAAAAATAGGCAGAGAATTATTTTTAGTAAAAAAATATAGCCTGTGATAATAACTCAAGAGCAATACAGAATGTAGTTTGACAGGGCTTTTTGTTAAGAGTAGCTGCTCTCACTGACCTAAAACTGCCCTTTTTCACCTGAAAGTTTGGCTGAGTAATTGACTTCTCCTAAAAACTGTGAGCAGCTGAACCCAAGTTACGAGTTAACTGCCACTCATGCCAGCTTGCCCTGGTGGCCCCAGAACCCTGCAAGCCACGTGCTGCTCCTGAGGGGTGCAGGGATCCCCACCAGGACACCCAGGAACTTTGCAGGCAGCACTTTTGCTGGAGGACTGAGGTGCTGGGAATGCTTTTGCTTGTTAGAGTCCCAGTTTTTCTTAAAAAGACCCTATGATTTTATAGCCTTATGGGAGCTACGTTTGATAGCACGGAATTTATGGCAGGAACAGAACAGAGACACAGAATCTGAAGGGGGAGTGGAGGGAACAAACCCAGATGTCTTGAGCTGTGGTGTCACGTGCCAGTAAAATGACTTGGCTGCTGAGAACAACCTGGTGTGAGGATACCAGTGCCAGTGCAGCAGTGGCTTCCATTGCCTGTAGCCCTATCGGTGGCCCCACAGTGGCTGCTTATGGGCCCCCCTGTTTGCCATGAGAGTAACTCCTAGGGGAGAGGGAATGAAAGCACTGAAGGGAGCCACTGTCCCTCTGCTCATGGTTTGGTCTCTCTTCCAGCTTAGCCAGACCTCTGACCCACAGCTGGGACCGGGCCAGGATGACCTGTACAATGTAAGTAACTGCTGGTCTTTGGTTTTAACCCAGACAGACCTTTGTGGGCACTTGTAAAACAGTGAATTGCCAGTGGGTTAGAAACACTTTGGATGACCCAGCTAATGAGTAGGCTGTACATGTTGGTGTGCATTGTGTGCGAGCAGTTGCAAGAGGGAAGGATAAAACCTTACAGGAGCAGCTTCTGCTGTCACCAGTCTGGCCAGATGGTGGGTAGATCTTTTTGGGCTGTAGGTTCCTGACTTGCAAGAGGACTGAATCAAGACCCTGTCTGTCCTTCCCAACCAAATTGCTCACTCATGGCAGCATTAAACTCTAGCTATTTTTGCTATGTCTAGTTGTCTTTTGATTTTAATTCTTTTTTTCTTTTTTCTCACGCTTTTGGCCATAGCCACTTCCTGCCATGAGTTCTGTTTAACTGTGTAATGCATGAACAGTAATGTAATTTTTTTAATCAGTTTAAGTGTAGCCTGTCACCTTTTCAGTAGTACTCTGTCAGCTGTGTTATTCTGGCCTGAAATCTCTCCTTTGCCCTTACCCAAGGTAACCTTTCCCAGCTAAGAATTCTGTTGGCCATAAAATTTCTGTAGCTTCTTGATGCAAATTTAGATGAGTTGCTCTGCAAGAAAAATGAAGCTCATGGATCTTCACTCTGCAGTGGGAGAGAAAGCAGGAAAGTCAGAATCCCTCCTCCTCGCACTTGTATTTTCAATTTATTTCTGCTTAAGAAAGGTTCTTGATGCAACACCTTGCGGTTTTGTGCTGCTCAGGCCACTGTCATTTCCATGGCCTAGTTGTAGATACTTTTGTTGACAGCTGCAATAAGGAGTAAAAATTTCTACCTCAGCTGCAGTACTTGTGAACCGAGCTGGGTTTCCTTTCTTTCCTGTGTTAAGTCAAGATCTGTTATGTCATTACATGCTGTCCATCCGCTGCTTCTTGCTTTCCTGTTGCAGAAACTGTCCCATGGACGCAGAGATGACTACGATGTCCTGGGGGTGAAGCGAGGTGCAGACCCCGAGCTGGGTGGGAGACACCAGGTAACCTCCTCCCACACAGGCACCTTTTTTCTTCTAATCTGGTTCCTCCCATCTCTCATCTAACCACGGCTCAGACACGCAGGCGGGCACTCATCGCGCCTTTGGTGAGCAAGAGTGCCTTCCTGGAGAGGGAACGACAAAACCTGCATCGTAACTCGGGCGCTGGAGGAGAGAGGAGTGAACCTCCCCCTCCCGTTTGATCTCTGCCCCCCCTTCCCTTCGCTGGGAGCTTTTGCAGCCACCCAGGATAGGAAGTGACACCCAGCGCTGGGGCGGATGCGGAGCAGGAGGAGAGGCAGCAGTGGGTGTTTCTCCAGAGCTCGCTGCCTGTGATGCCGCCAAACAAGCGCCCACAAAGTAGAGCAGCGCCCAAAAGGGTTGTTTCTGCTGCAGAGCCCATTGGTTTCAAAGGGAAAGGGAGGGAAAACCTTCTGCAGCGGCGTGGAAGGGCTTGCCTGCAGGTGACAGCTGTAGGGATTGAGGACTCAGTTTTAGCAATTATTAAAATTAAATTAATTTTTCAGAGAACGTGCTGTCTGAACAGAGCCTTGTGGGTGGAGGCGAGATGGACTGTGACGGGCAGGGCAAGTCCATAGAGCAAATGCACAGACATGTACAAGGTGGAGGGGGATGCTGGTGCTGAAATGTGTGGATAACTTTCTTCTTTTGTTTTGCAGCAGAGAAGAAAGAACCCTCAGGACACTGTCTACACTGTGAGTGCAGACTGCCGGAGGGGGGGCTGGAAATTGAAGTTTCTGTTTCGTAGCAGACCCTTTTCCCCTCTTCCCAATTTCACCTTTGGTTCAAATTTAACAGCTGCTCTCAAGGACTTCTCCTCTTAATCCACACATCCCCCAAAAGTGTTTTTTGGGTTTTTTTCCTGGAAAATTTCTGCTCATTTCACAGTGATAAAGGAATTTGGATCAAGATACCTGCTGATCCCTTTGTGTTAGCCACTAGCGACCAACCAACCTTTATCCCATATCATCAGTGCTGCAGTATTTTATGTGCTTGTTCTCCAGGCTCTGTGGCTGCTCTCTGCAAACTGCCAGTGCATCTAAGAGTGGCTGCTTTTAGGAACCTCTTGATTTAATTGATTTGACTTGGGCTGGATGTGGTGGTCAGTGCTCCAAAGGGTTGATACAGGAATGTTCATGCTCAGGCCTTAACTCGGTCTTTCTGGGTGTTCAGCACTTGCTGAGAAAAGAGCTTGTTTCCAGGACTGGCCTTCACCATTACTGAGGCAGACACTGATCACAGCTGGTTGTAAATGTTTGGGAACTGCTTCCCCACATGGAGGAAGAAAGGAAAAGCTCCTCTTTCTTAATCTTCAGCCTGCAGTGTTAAGAATTCCCTTTTCTCTGGGTCTGAGCTGCATGTCTGGGTTTGTCTCCTGACAAATGCTGCTAAAAGCTTTTCTCTGGAGAGCTTTGATTGCAGTGTCTGGTACTCATCTAGATAAATGAATTGGTTAGGAGTAGAGATAAATTCAAGTATTTGGAGATGAGGTGGTATTGACATGCTACACAAATTTGATCATATTTACGTGCACATGGGACAAGTCCCACCGCTCTCCCTTCTTTGGAACAGACTGAAGTTTTGAAGGCAAGGCAGCTCTGGGAGCAGAGGGTTGGAACGTGGCCACCCAGGGGCTGGCTTGGCTCTTCTGGAAACGAATTGACTCTTTTCCTCTCTCTGCTTGCAGTCACTGCAGAAGGACAAGATGGGTGAGGCATACAGTGAAATCGGAATGAAGGGAGAGGTGAGTTTTACCTTCCTGCCTGGTGAAAGCCTGAGATGAAAAATTCTTTGCTGCTGCTCCCTTTTGGAGCACCTCCAGGCACACCTGGGAGCAGCTGCCTGTTTCCCGTAGTAGTTCCTCCAGAGCAATTCGGAGCTGAAGGGTCCCAGTTTCCCCCCAGCTCCCCTGTCAAACATTTAGGAAGGTGCACATGGAACGTGTCTCCAGCTACAGCAAAGGGAGAGGATTTGCTCTGTGCACAAATTGCTGGGGGAAGGGAGCTTGTGTTGAGATCAAACCATCTGGGGACAGTTTTTTATGGCAAAATGAAAAATTGCTGTGACCTACACAGGTTCTATATTATGTCAAAGTGTCATATATATATATATATCTAACCTTTCATTTCCTTCTGAAACATGAAAAAAAAGGGGCATTTCAAAACAAAGTTTAGTGTTGAGAATTGCTGAAGTAACACTGACATTTAATCCCCTCCCCTTCTATAATCTAATGCTCCTTTGCCACAGCCAGGCTCTGTTCATGAGCTACGGGGCTACAAAGTTGCACCATGTTTTTATGAATGTTTCTGTTCCTGGAGGGACAAGAACACCAAACCCCTTGTCCCGTTGTAGATATATGATCATTTAATAGGTTGCTGAAATTTTAACTGTAGCAGACGTTACTCCTTGCCACGTGTTTTTGCTAATCTAATACTAAATAATCAGTGTCTATAGGAATGCCTCCAACTCTCCACACATACGGTAAATCAAAGAAACAGCAGCATTGTAACAGTATGACAGGAAAATACGTCAGCAAACCAAAATAAATTCCTTTTATTTCCAATCCTCATTTTTTCTTCTTTACAGCCCTCGCAGCACGCCTGGGCTGGTCCAGACTTTGCAGGTGTTTTCCCTTTTGTGAGGAGCATGTCCAGGCCAAGCACAGCTGCCCACCCTCGGTACAGGGTGGGGGCAGTAAGTGGGTTCTTTCTCTTTGCATGATAACAAAAACACCTATTTAATCTGTGCTTGTTTTCCTTTCCCAAAGCAGCAGAGGCGGCGAGGCAAAGGGAATGAAGGTGTCTACCAGGTAGGCAACACGTCCAGCAGCTGCTCCCCTTATCTGTCTTCATGGGCTCCTTGTAGCCTGTAGTTACACATCCAACTGCACTGTCAGTAAGGCGTGATGAAATGGAGCTTTCAAAGCATCTTTTGGAGATTAGTTACTGGGATTCAGGGAAAGACCTTTGATAAAGTGGCTTCACATTCCAAATATACCTGCTGCCCTGGCAGAAGCAGTTTCCATGGTCCTACACCTTGGAGAAGCACCTTTTGACTGTGGCACGCCCAGAGTTCTGTCCCCAAATTGTTTATTGCTTAAATGGAAACCTTGAGGTTGCCAAGCAGCTGTTGCAACTCAAGGCATCAGTGCTTCAGGCCCCCTCACCACAGCACAGAGCACAAACTGGTCAGCACCTCCAGTCCCTTGGTGCACTGGGGGGTTTCAGTGTTGCACTCCCCTGACAGAGGGCAGGGAGTCCCTCAGCAAGGCCCTATAGTTGGGTCACCGTGTGTTACTGTTCCAAAAAGCACTGTACTTTCTGTAGAAGCCTGTTCGTTGCCACCAACGTCTCAGAGAGACAAAATTAAATACATAGAAAAAAGTTCTTCCAATGCAGCACGTGCCAGGAGTTTCCCTGTAAGGTGGTGTATCCGTAGCTAATGTCACCTTTCTTCAAGCCCTGCTCTACCGAGACAGTCCCAGCTGCCTGACAAGCAGCACCAACCTCCCTGTGTTCTCAGCACACCCCTAAACCTTCCTAGCAGGGAAGGGAAAGTGAGCTGGAAGTTCTACAAGCAGCCCCAGGTGCCTTAGTGAGTCCTCACTGTTGGAAGCCCCAGTTCTCTCTGCTCTGGAAGGCTCTTGGGCTGACCTGCTCTAGCATCAGTTAGGTCTTAATAATATGCAAATAAAATGCACTCCAAAGATCTGCATAACCAGTTAGGATGAGTTGCTGTAGTCACATGTTTGCAACAGCTATTCAGACTGTATCTTGCCCTTCAGGGGTGAGAGCTGTTGGCACTGTACAAAAACTAAGGATTCACTCATTTTCTCTGTAGAGAAAAAAAAATAAATTAGAATTATGCTACGGATCCCTTGCCACCCTGTGGCTGATGGCCAGCCAGCCAGGGAGCATGAAGGTAAGTTCTAGGGAGAACCAGTCCCTCACCTGTCTTTCTCTTTTGCAGGGACTCAGTGCAGCGACCAAGGACACTTACGATGCTCTTCAGATGCAGGCTCTGCCCCCCCGCTAAGGGGGGAGTCCCAGAGGGGATGGGCAGGAATGGGAGATGCCCACAGGCTTTGGGGAGCAGAGGGGGATGCCTTTTTCATCCAACACAAGCACTGTGTGTTTTCTCTGTGCAATAACCTGCTTTGGTTGGTGCGCAGAGGGAGTGTGTCTGGAATTGGCCAGTCCCTCCTCCCTTTCCTCCTGAATCATGTAACTCCAAGCTTTTGCCATTAAATTGTATATATCTGTAAAGTTGTTTCCAATTATAGTGGTTATTAGGCTGATTTT
>VWZG01008355.1:17887-113742 GCA_013396735.1 Grallaria varia | reverse complement strand
TTTTTTTTTTGTAAGGTTTGTGTTGTGGCACTGGGCCACACCCTTTAACAAACACAGCTGTTTCCATAGCTCTTCCTTGCCTTGCAGGGGTATCATGGACATGTAATTATGGTTTCATTGCATTTAAACAACTTGTAAAGATAGGCCTGTAGTTATTTCCTGTGGTATTTAAGACTGACGTTTTTTGCTTTAAATTTGCCTTTGAAAAACTGCTTCAGTTTTTTAAAAAAAACTGCTCTAGGTGACTTTTATTCTTTAATTGTAAAAAGTGACATGATGGTACTGCAGTGAAGGACAGAGGCTGACTGGCACCATTTCTGTATGAAGAAAACAAGCACCAAACTCCCAGAAAAGATCAAGCAATGGCACTGCCACTCACCTGGAGCTAAACACGAGCCAGGTAACCTGCGTGAGAGACTCCTCAGAAGGCAGAAGATGCCCCCCTTACAATGAAAAGAAGGAGAAAGGGCTCCCATATATCACTTCTGGGCAACACAAACTACAGAAGGCAATGTAAATGCAGTTTCCAAACCAGTCTATCATCAGGTTACCCCTAAAAGATGCAGGTGTGATTCCACAGAGGTTCTTGGTGAATAAAGTAATAAAGGTTGTGCCAGACCTGTGTGTGCAGCTGTGAGAGTGGTCCGAGCCACATTCGGCCTGGCTGAACCAACTTGCACCCAGCAGCACCATCTCCCAGGGAAGCTGAGGAGGACAGTATTCCACAGGAGCTTCTAAACACATCCTGGGAGGTGAGATGGGATGTTGGAAAGCTGCCCTGAGCCCAAGGAGAAAAGGGACCCTCCCCTCCTGCTGCTGCAGCCTCTGTTTTGCCTGTGGTTTACAAGGCTGCACAACGAAGCCCGTAACGACTCAGTGAGGACTAAACCAGCCCAGCAAAATAAAGCGTGTTTTACCTCCAGTCAGGAGCCGACCAGCTCGTTTTGTCAGTCCTCACAGAAGAAGCAGAGCTAAAGCAAGACTGGGGGAACAAAAAGTTCTGCCCGGATGAGGCTGTGTCTTCTTTGCAGGGACCGGGTGGGTTAGCAGCAGAAAAACTTGTTGAAATTGCTGCCGTGCAAGTTACAAGGCTGTTTTACTTCTTAAGCAGTAAAACTGTACCTGCAGTAGGTGCTTGTGGCTTTTAAAGAAAGAATATTTCCAATAAATGAGAGGGGAAAAAAAAAAGTAAACTGAGACATGGTAATGACTGTTTCTTGGAAAAAAATAAATGAATTCCTAAATCACTCACAGTTCTTCTGCAATGACACCAAAAATGTGAGAGAGCTGGGAGATATCTCAGCCAGCTGATCTGAAAATTACAGTGGAGTTACTGCTAGGAAACACCAATGCAAGAACAAAGAGTCCTGAAAGCACCTTTCTCTTTTTAAATAATCACAACCATATTTGCAAGATTTAAAAGTCGCAAGTTTTGGCAGCCATAAAATACCAGCCACTAAACAATAGGAACTAAATTCTTCAGGGGAAAAAAAAAAAAATTCCAAACAAAAAACCACCTTTATGATCTCTCTCTATATAAATGGATATCTTGACTTCAAAAAGCATCCAATGCTTGTTTCAAGGACACTCACCGTAGGTGTGGGCTGAGTCTCCTCTTTGCCTTCAGGAAGCAACTGAAGCTGTTTCTGCTTTTAGGAGAGGAGCTGATAAATAGAGAATTAGAACAAAAGCTTCAAGCAGAGTGCAAAAAAACCTGATGTCTCTCCTCCAGTTTGACAAGACAACGGGCAGGAAGGCCCAGCCTTCTGGCCCACTTTGATGCCTGGGGGGGGGAAGGGGACTCAGGCTCCCCTGACACAGTTAGAAACTACAAACAAGTGCATACATGTTAAAACACTTGGAAAATGGTTTAATGATGTTTACAACAGAAATTAACTGTACAATTACAGTAAGTTTAATATATATAAAAAATTACAGCAGACAAATGCATCTACACAAAATCTACCTTTTCATTCTGATTTACTGTAATCTACACAATCTCTCAGTGCCTACAGCTATCTGCAGGCAACCACTTGGAAAATAATAATAATAACAATAATAATAATAATAATAATAAAGGACATCTTTAAAGAGACAGCATTTCGCCTTCCTCCTCACCTTTAGTGTGATCAGCAAGGTTTTGAAATGTGTGGGACTCTCACATTTCAGTCTCAAGAAAAGCTTGGGTTGTGTTTGGGTTGGGTACTCCCATATGGCCCTTGATTTCAAGTGTTCTGCTGACCTCAAGTGTATAAATGCAGTGTGTGAGGAAGGGCAAGAGAAAAAAACCAACCTCCCAGCCAGTGTAAGCAGGCAGCTGCAGAGAGCAGTGAAACCATCAGGACCGAAAACTTGGCCTGTTTAGGAAAAAAAATGGAAGAAAAAAGGGACTACCCAGATGCTACAGACATTCACAAATGCTCATCTCTTTGAAAACTACAGTTGGATTTAGAAGAAAGGGCTTGGTTTTCCACTCCCAGTTCTTCATACAACGGGGGACTTTTCAAACTAACAAATTAGTTGGTTTTTGTTTGGTTTTTCTTAAACAAAATGTAAGCGACTTCCTTTTTGGCCCATCCCTTAAAAACACTGAAACCCCCTTTACACTGAGAAAGAACCTCAGGTCAATGGAGGGGGGGGGGTGGTGGAAAAAAGAACATGCTGTCTCTTTAAAAAGAAAGAAAGAATCCCAGTTGGGAGCGGCCATCAGTGAAAATGCGATCCAAATTGGCGGTCTGGTGGAAATTCCTCATGGAATATTATGTACAGTTTAAAAACCCTTTGTAGTTGGTTTTTTTCTTTTTATTATTATTTATGAACACCTAGGCAGTGAAAACTGTTATGTTAATACATACATAGACACACCCAAAACATACAAAAATACTATTATTTCAAACTACTAAGAATAGGACAAGTTCAGTTATCTCCATGCTATGACTTTAAGAGCATTACACTGAAACAAACAAGAATTTAAACGACAATTTTTTAATATCCCAGAAATATACCAAAATATACATCTAAGCTTTGGAATTACTGAGGTTAGACTAATGCAAGTGCTGGGTAATCGTACTTAATACACAAGTCTAAGGTTCTGCAGGAAAGAAATTATCTTTGGTATCTGCATCAGGCTAATAATATTAACATTTGGATTTTGCTTTGGGATAGAGCTTGTATGACCCTAGAACCAAACACCCCCCAATCAACTGAGATTAAAAAGATCCATGTAAAAAGTTCCTCCATTTGCAATCCCCCCCCAAAAGTTAAAAAGTCACAGGCATCTACCTAGCATAAAAGGTTGAGAAATACAATGCATAGTTGCACAGTGGTGCTGCAAAAATAAAAAGAAATCTAGAAAAAAGGAACTAGAGGAGAAATGAAAAGCTGCTTCTTCTTCTTTCAGGGATTTCTCACAACAGGACAGCCTCTTCCAAGCAGTGAAGGGGAGGGGGGGAAGCTCAGAAGTGCACCTCAGCGTGTATTAATCAACATCACCCAGCCCCCAGAGGGTTAAAGCACCCAGCAGAGCAGCCAATCCTGCACCCAAGTCTTCAGCTCCTCAACCCACCTGCCAAGCCGGCCCCTCCCAGGATTCCACCCTGGAGCAGGGAAGTTTCTTCCCGGAGCCCTGGGATGGTCTTCCCAGGCTGGCAGAGACCCTCGCCCTGGCCAGAGCGGCCTCACAGGTGGGCTTGGTGCTGAAGACGCCCTTTGTCTTTGGTTTGTTTGTTTGTTTTGAGTTTATACAATCATTAGGAAATCTTTGGTTTTGGCTGGAAATTTTAAAAGAACAAAACAAAACAAAGAAACCGCCCCCTCCCGACTTATAGCAGCCACCGTGACCTGACAAAGCTTCTCTTTCCCAGGGGGGTAGGGGAACTACATTCAAATAAAGATGGACCGGGTTAAGGATGCAGCTTCTGGCCAGGTTGGGGAGTGGGGAAGGGATACAGGATTGTCAAATAATAAAGAAGAAAATTAAATATTTGGAGATTTCTATTTTTTTCCTATTTTTTTTCTCTTTTTGTTTTTTTTTTTGGTCATGTTAATAAGTGAGTAGCATGTACGCAGCGCTGGGCTGGGAGTGCCTCTGTGGCCCCGGGGTGGGAAAAGGCAGCACAGGCAGCCCTTTTGCACGGAGAGTGGAGGGGAGGGGGGTGGATATTCACAGACTAATCAAGAGTACCCCTTGTAACCAAAGGAAATAAGATTAAGATTGCAATTTGCCCTCACTTTGCAGTAGCTTGTAAGCAGCGACATTCAGAGGCATTAGGGGGTCACTCCCCAGGTTGCAGGTCACGGGGTGCTATAGGCCAGAGTTCAGTGTTGATCAAAGGAGGGAGGGCAGACTTGGCAACTCTGTGGGGTTCGGAGAAAGTTAAAGCAAGTTACTCAGTTACGAGTTAGAAATGAGGTATACGACAGCTCCTGTACCTGTGGCGGATAAACACCCCACACCTACTCACACCTAGCCTTAGACACTACCACGGAGGAAGGAAATGGAACAACAGCACCGGCGGGGACGAAGCAGCTCCTGCCCGGGTCCTTTGCATGGAGGAGCCCCACGGGCACCAGTGCTGCTCCACACCCTGGGGCGGTCCCTGCCCTTCCCTTCCCTTCCCTGGCTTCAGGGAGGCGCGGTCTGGCTCCCTGGGCACCCGTTGGGAGAGGCCCCCATCTCCAAGCCTTTTGCGTTGCGTTCTCCCCCCGGACTCGCTCGGGTGCAGGGAGCACCAGGGTCACAGAGGCCGACACGTGGAGAGGGACTGGGGGAAGAACTAAAGGTTTTGTCTCAACTGCCTTGTTCTCAGGACACTGTCACGGGCGCTCTTGTTCCTGAATTGTTTCTCAAGGGGGTTGTGCCATCTCCACAACCTGCCCCTTGGCGTGCCATTCCCACGGTCTTGTCATTTCAGATTTTGATAGCACCGCAACGTGCCGGCTTTGAACGCGCACAAAGTTACGACATTCAGGGAATGGGGCTTTGGCAGCTGATGCCACGGAATTCGGCAAAGGCAGTGGGAATCCTGAAGTGGGGCCTACGACAGACAAGACAATTTTGGGAGGAAAGGGGAAACTAACGTGATAAATTAAGTATCTTATGGTATTATGTAAAGCTCTGCCGGAGAATATTCACCAGCAGTCCAACACAGATTTAAGACAGATCAGCGTTTTGGTCTGAGCTACTTGACAATGTCCTGTTTGGTAGAGAGATGAAATAAGGCAGAGGGGGTATTGTTCCAGTTCTGGGGCTGAGCCTCAGCAGCACTAAGGAACGCCAAAGGGTATCATCTTCCCTCGCCTCCCACAAGCTGTTTCATTTCCTTCCTCAGATTTGTTTTCCATAAAGCACACCTTGTTTTCCACTTCTTTTGTTCCAAGTGCTCTTTTCTTTGAGAAGTCATTTCTTCAATATCCCTATTACCTATCTATAAATCTAACTAGCTCTTTGAAAAGTCACACAATATTAATACCACTTTTACATAATGTCAGAACAACAATTCTATTAGTAAAGCTTTCAGTGAAGTTCTGCAACCCAATTGGTGTCCGGAGGAAGAGTAGCTGGACAACCCGCCTCTCCCCCTTCCTCCCTCCCTTTCTTCACAAGAGCTCCTCACCAAGTTCACTGATAAAACAGCTCAGCCCAATAGCACGACACATGAACATGTACAAGGCTGCTTTGGGGAGCAAAGAAAGGAGTCTTTGAGGTCCCTCCCTTAAGAGAAAGACCGTATGCAAAAGCTGTTGAACAGACTCTGACCTTGGACTACACTGCTTCCACATTTGAAGGAAAGAAACAGTTTTCCCTGACTGTATCCCAACATCAGCCTAAGACCTGCAGCACTGGGCAAACCCCCCACACTGTCTGTCTTCACAGAGCCAAAGCCACTCTGTGCAGAAAAGGTGGGAGTACCCGAAAGAAATGAGGTCCTTAGAGAAAGGGACACTGACCCAAAGCTCAAAAAAACCCCTCACCCAGCTTTTCCTCTTACCCGCTCTGAGAACAGCAGAGCTGACAACTTATCAGTGCCTTTGGTTCCCTACGAGGCCACTGGGAATTCTCCCGCCCCGGTGGAGTTGAGCTCCTTTAGAAACCCACCTCTCTGGCTCACCGCACGCAGCCAGGCGCACACACGCACTCGCACACACACCCGCACATCCCTCCCCTCTTTCCCTGCCCCGTCAGCCCGGGAGGGAAACGGGGAGGGAGCCTTGGAGTCCAGACGGAGCGGGCTGCGACGCCCTCCCAAGGCGACGACCACTCGCTCTTCTGCTACTCCCACCACAACACCAAGACGTGGGCCAGGAGAACGACCCACCCCCTCGCCGACAACACCTCAAAGCTCCTCTCCCACAACCGTCTCACAGTATTCCAACCCTTACAGGCAGACCAGCCAGGTGTTAGGAGTAGGTTAGCTTTCACCTCTCAGTTTGGTTTTTTCTTTCATAGTTTTTGGTCTAGACAGGATTAGCATTGCTATTAGAAAAGGAAGTGTTTAAAAAGTTTTCCACCTATTATCAAGCACTACAAGCCCTACATTCAGTAACAAGACAAGGGGGATAAAAGGAACCTGTTTCACTTTTGCTCTCCCAGACAGATTAAGATGCGACAACCATTCTTGTCCCTTCCCGAAGTTAAAACACAATGGACCCGGTGCAGCTCTGGAGCAACTCAGCTGGAACAGATTGACACCACCGAGTTTTGACTCACACCCAGAACAGCCCCCTCCTTTCCCCCGAGCCTCCCGGGGACATGCTGCCTCATCTTTCGATCCCAGCCAAGGGCAAGGAAAGGCCAAGAGGGAGGGAAGTGTGCGCACACTCGAAAGGACCCTGAACAGCAACCCCATCAGTAACCTGCATGCCACCATGTGCTGTGCTGCAGATTAGACCACAGATAAACCAACCAAACAACAATCCCAAACCCAGGAGCGACAAAATGTTTCCTTTGGCAAGACAGATACAAGGAAAAAAATTTATGAGCAAACATTTTCCTTCTAACACAGTCAAACCCCCCTTCTCTGCCCCCAACATCCACCCACCCCCACCCGACCCTATAAAGTTGTAACCTATAAACAGGATCTCAAATACATACAGCATAATCATGTTTATCAATCATAATAAACATCAGTTCAACTAAACTCTACAGCTAGAATTATCTCCACTATTTATAAAGTTTGCTTTTCTCTTCTGATTTTTTTTCAGTTTAAAACCAGTTCTGCGACAATGCTAAGCTATGCTGAGGTATTTTATGAAGGTGCCAGAAGCCAGCTGCTACCCACAAGTATTGTTCTCAGAGCTGTATGGTGCTACCTTTCGCTGAGGGAAGATGGGGAAGGGACGAGGAGGGAGAGGGGAGGAGGGAAGGAGGGAGGAAGGGGGCCCAGATTATTCCAGTTATGGACGGTTCTTAGCAGGGTATCACTGACAGGGCCAAGAGCAGCCCCGAGACAAAGCTCAGTTCTGATTCTGGGTTCAGGAATTTGGTCAGAAAAGAAGTACCTGATACGTTCTGTATGCCGACCTCATCTGTCTACTCGACGAAAAGGTGTCTTTTCTCCCACGGTTAAACTATTTGCAATTACAGTGCAATCTTCCTAACGCCCTCCTAACAGCATCCCGGGGGGGTGAAAGCTCAGAGCGTGTACCTACAAGGAGTATCCCGGGAGAAGGGGCAGACAGATAAGCCGAAAAAATACCACGTTATTTTCCACATGGTGCTTCGTGTGTTCATGTGTGAAGATATGCAAACAGAGGGATTGCTTTCCATCCCCCCAAAAGCACTGAAACTACTCGCAGTGACACAGAGGGGACCGGGTACCGTTCAGATCGTGGAGACAAAGATATGGACATTTTAAGAAATTGCAAACCATCAGCCAATGACTCTTCCACAAATCCTCCTTTGCCAAATATCTTTAAAATATGTTAGGGGACTTCCAGCTGGGAAGGAAAGAAAAACTCACGAGCAGCAACAGGAGAAGCAACTGAAAAGGGTAGAACTTGTCCAAGGTAGGGATCTTGAATTCTGTATTGCTATAGCACTTCGGGAGGGAAAGATGCACTGGCCGCAAAAATAGAAAGGAATTTGAGCTGGCTGTGTGAGAACCAACAACCAGAAATGCAGGGCGGGGGCAGCAGGCCAGCTTACTCCTTTGGTAACACTCCACCCTAGGCAACAGTCAGGTGCACATCCAACAGGGATACCCAGGCCCTGTGGAGAAACCTCATGTAACCATTTCGAGCAGAACAGGAAGAGGGAATAGTGATTCTTTATAAAGTTAACATGGCAATAAATAGATCTAAATTTTAAACTTCCAGCTGGAAAACAAGTATCATTGAAAGCTTAGACCAGATGCACTACTTTGTCCTGTAACATTCTATTGACCACAAGAAGCTACTTGTCCCTCCAAGATCATTTTGTACAGTAAACCTTTGTCTAAAAAAAATATGATTGATATTTAAGGTAAACGAGTTATTGTTTTGGTTTAGTATCTGTGGTACGGCCCCAGCTGTAATGGTTGTGCTGGTCTATTTGTAACAAAAAAGAGGAAATTTCTGTTATAAAGACTTGTTTTGCAGGAATGTGCAGAGAATTAAGGAATTAACACTCCTGTATCCCACACTAACTCAACTGCAGAAATGTGTCAACACAGTGGCATTTAAACATTAGGTCATAGTTCCAAGAGAAGCACAGATGTACACACGGATCATCTCAGAGTAACAGGATAAAACTGTACTTAGACTAACACATACTGTACAGTAACTCAGAAACAAAATAGGTCCTCTTAAGGAAATTTAAACAGACAGTTGTAACTATCGTAAGGAGCCACATCTGTGTGCTCTGAGCAGATCAAGTGTGCTAAAGCCAAAGTGTGCTAAAGCAAAACACGTTTTCCTTGACATCAGACAAAAAAAAGCCATCACCAGGCTACACCTCCTCCTGAAGCCATTTTCTAGATTATTCTTGACCTTCTGTGAGTGCTCTCACTGCCAACCTGATTTCCGTATTTCACCAAAACACCAGAGGTAGCCAGCTATCTGTGAGGAGAAACACCGATGGGGATGAAAAGCAGGCTCCAGGAACTACACTCAGTCACTCGTAGGGACTTCTGAGGACAAAGAATCAGAGCACACTGGCAATGGATGCCATGGGATATGTGCTGTTTGACTATTATGTCAGCTTCTGAAAGCCAAAACAAGCTTCTTCTCAGATATGTGGCTACTGAGTTTCCAGTTTCCCTCAGAAAAAAAGACTTGCTAAGAAATTCCCTGGAATCTGGGCCCCAGAGAGGGTGATGGGGTAGAGAGGAGGAGGGTAAGGGGGTATAAGGTGCTCACACCAAAGCCATGTGACCAATGCAAAGGTAGTCAGGAAAAAAAGCAGATTTTTATAATAAATAAACCATCCAAGCTGCATTAGTGTTCCAGATATGTACTCAACAAGACCCTCTCCCAACCACAAACCAGCAAGAATGGGACATGAAAACTCATTCAGACAGCTAATGGCACAGTCTCTTTGAACTTTGGAGAGAGGATTTTCCACTGATTTAAGGCCCACCTTTCTTTGTGTTTCCTAGATATACGCGAGGACCACGCCCCCCCACCCCACCACAAAACCCTCAGGGAAGAGGGGATACACTGGAAAAAAGACCAGTGTCCCCCCTTGAACAAAAAAAGCTTCCTGATAAATCGTCCTTTTGCACAGGCCTCGGAAGTCAGCAGGAACTTTCAGAGCCAGGAACGAACGCTACAGCTGCAGCTCTCCCATCCTCTTATCCCACTGAAGAAAACTCCCAGGGACTGGGCAATCCTTTGGTAGAAACTCTAGTCCATGCTATGGCCTCCAGACCAACATAGTGGGTACCAGCATCAATTCTTTTTACTTTTGCCCCACCTCCCTGAAGCTCACCCAGCTGTATCTGTTACTGCTCTGAAGCTGCCACTGTGGGCCATTGCCATTTTTGCAGTATTACTCATAGCCCTAAAGGTCTCCTTGCACAGCCTGAAGACACAGAGACACGTAAAAAATACTTAAGATTCATCCTGACTGGGGGGGATAAAGGTGGGACCTGTTGGATTAACAATCCTCTGACATTGCCATTCTATTTACACATCAAATAAAAGAAAACAAATTAAAATCAAGTTAAGAGTCTGCCCCAAGGATAACACAAATTACCAACCAAAAAAAAAATATTAAAAACAAGCAGCAACTTTTATATAAAATTAATAAAAACAAAAGACAAATGAAAAAGAAATTGTCAGTAGCATCTATCGCCTCTCTGCGTCTGAACTGCACTTATACAAACTAGTCCATTAGTACAGCAGCTTGCTAGAAATTGACTTTGGTTCAAGCTTAGTTTTAAAAAAATAAAACATAAAAAAAAATCAAAAACACATAAGAAACGGTGGACGGACATTTGTTAAGTTTCCCTGCTTGCAGTTCACTAGTTTTGAAGTTTTAGGGGTAATTGGTTTAAATATCAGTAAAACAGGAAGGTGGAGAGACAGAGATGAACAGAGCAAAACCATGGCGGTGGGGGGAGAGATAAGGGGTTCTGCCACTTGAGTGCAAACACAACTCCCACACGCTCAGGTCACAAACCAAAGCATATGCAGAGTTTAAAGTTGCTGCCTTCCGGATCTTGGAGGAGAAGCTCCAGGATCCCCCTGAATCATCAACAGAACGAACGTAGCTGCATCAGCTCATTGTTTTAGGACACTCCGGTGACAAAAGAAAACGGGGTGGGTGGGAAAGGGACTCTTCTAATAACCTCCCTAGCTAAGAGTAATTTAGTTTTATACACATGGCAGAAACCTTTAAATCCATCAGGAATGGAAAGTTCAAAGTGAACTGCATTGCAGTGATCCAGTCTTCTCTTTTTAAAAATCATCTTTTCTTCTTCTTTTTTTTTTGGTTCAGATACTAGATTGTATATTTAAGAATATACGGATCTAACTTCCGTACAGTTCGTTACTCTCCCTCATCCACAAAAATATCCTTTTGCTACAGGGATCAGAACCAACCTTGCAAAGGTAGGTGCAGTGCCAGGAGAGCCCCAACGCCCCGCTCAGAGACGTTTATTGCCGGTTTCACTCAGCGAGAGACCCCCCGAGATCACCCCGGTGTGTGCAAAGCCCCAGAGCCAGCTCTGCTGTGTTGGCATAAACAATGGCAACTTCTGCTCCCGTATTCATTGTTGGCTTCTGTGTTTTGCAGCCAGAAGCACTTCTTTGCCAGAATTTTTTTCCTAAATACAACGTTGGAAGCATCAGAAAAGGAGTATTGCTATGAATAGGGAGAATGTGACCTTCTGAAGTCCCGTACCAGCTCACCTGGTGGGAATTCAGGATTGCTGACGGTGCTTTACGTATTGCCAATTAGCCTGGGTAATCTTTTTTTAAACATTTGTGTGCTCTTGCACAGCAAAACAAATCACTGGAACAGAAGAGCCATCGGTATGTCACAAAACCTACGCCCTCTGAAGCGAAAGGAACCAAGCACAAGAAGTTAAGAGCAGAATTTGGCGGTTTTGTCTAAATAATTAAGACAACTGCAAGTCAGAACTAATTCCTACCTCTGCTTACAAAAGCAAGAGAGCAGCCTGGAAGTTTGCACACAGGGATCGCTACGGCTACACTGAGCTTCCTGCACAAACGATGAACGAAAGCTCTTCTGACCCCTGCAAGCAGGCGTTAGACAAATTCAAGGATGAGGAAACCGTTCAGAACATTCCCAGAAGTTTAGGACAGAAAGTCTATTTGTGCTCCATTCTTCCTCTCCACCCCCTCCCCACCCTCCCCCCCTGCGGTGTGGGAGCTCGCTGAAAACAATCCAGGAGCAAAAGACAAACGCGTCCANCATGATTGATACGATTATAAACACCTTGTATGACATAATGGCCTGTACAACAGACCTATAAAATGATAATTAAAAAAGAAAGATATTTAGATCAAAAAGGAACAAGAAATCCCCTTCCTACGTTTGAACTGATAACCCACCTTAACTTGTCATTGTGACTGCTGGAAATGAGAAGTAGTCCTTTCACTTTTTTTGTGTTTTTGTGGTTTTTTGTTTTTTTGTGGTTTTTTTGTTTTTTGTTTTTTTTACATTTTTGGTTAGAAAGTTCTCCGATCCATGAAGCGATCCTGAAAAGACAGTGTTTATTATAAAATTAGGCAAATGTCTGTCCCAGCTTTAAATCCTTCCTGTTTTGCTTTTGGGGTTTGCTTCTTTTTTTTTTTTTTTTTTTTTTTTTTTTTTTTTTTCTTCCTGTTTTTTTGTTTTGTTTTGTTTTCCTTCTCTCTCTCTCTTGTCCCCCAGCAACACGGTGAGAGGGTGCCCATGGCATTTTCAGTTTATAAACCCTGCTGGCAGCCGATCCCACCGCACAGCGCCCCGGGCTGCTGGCAGCACAGCCCAGCCCGGCTCACTGTGCCTTGGAGGCAGTAGTGGTGGTGGACGTGGCCCCGCTGGCAGAGGCCACCGTGAGGAGAGAGTTCTGGATGGACTCGGTTGAGGTGGAGGTGGCGTGAAGGCTGGCGACTGGTCCAGAGGCCCCTGCGGAGGCTGCAGCTGCAGAGACCAAGCTAACCGGGTTGCTGGTGAGCAGAGAAAGGTTCTGAGGGTTGAGGAACAGAGGGGCGGTTACGATGTTAGGGGTACCTCCAGCATTGGCAAACACCAAGTTTCCAGTTGCATCCAGTGATGTTATTGGAAGAGAGCCACCGGATGCAAGAGCTAAAACAAGGGGAAATTGAGCAGGGAGGAGACAACATTAGCAGTAAGCAATAAAGCAAAACGTGCCTAAAAGCAAGGGGTCTCTGCATCTTCCTTTCTCTGATCCGTGTGCTCTCTGCACCACAAACAACAGTTGTCTCATCACAGGTTGCTATTTTTTTAAAAATAACAATCAGAAAGATGTTGCAGATGCTAAAATGCCTCTGTTTGCTCCTAAACTAATCCCATTGTGCCTTTCTTTAAGCACAACAGTGGTCTGTGTTTCCTGCCCCAGAGAGCCTGCACATGGAGGCAACCTGCCCTGGAAGTGTTGCTGTGAAATGACAGCTATGACAGGATGGAGAAGGTCACCTAACCTTGAGTGTAACATTTTGAGCACTGACATATAACCAACCACTGTTACAACTTACTCTCACCTGTCGACAGCGTTCAGCCTGCCTCAGATTATGATCTCCTAAATTTATCTCTGACACTTTATGGCACGGTTCTTGCTTGTAACCTGGAAACAAGATTTGTTCAGCTAGTTTAGGGGGTATTTGAACACACAGGTTTGCCAGATCTCCAGGCACTTGGACTATGACAGATTATGAAGGGAGAACAACTCTGGCTGAAGTCAGTGGTAACTTCTGGCCACATCTGGCACTCCCAAAGTAAATTTCTGGTCTTCTAAATGAGGATTTATGTATTTAAAGTTCTGTGTAAGGACTTTAGGAGGCAGGATTTCTGTCATAAGTTCTTTTTAAATACGTATGAAGAATTCAGGGTCAAGATTTGCTGATAATCGCCCTCCTGACAGACCTCAGAACGGTGCAAGTCTGCTCAAGCGGACTAGAGAAAGCTATAAAAAGCAGATCTCTAACCTGCTAGAGACACAGGCCATTGAGGAGAGGATAACAAAATGAATTCCAGATCACATTCAGTATCTCAAATGCCTCCTGTAAATTACTCTAAGATCATACACACTTCTGATCCCCTTCCTGTAGTTGTACCTGCTCTTAGCTATGTGATACACGAAATGTATTTGCACATTTAAATTCTGTAAAACCTTTACTCCTATAAAATTATGTCCAGTGCTGAGGCGTCAGTGTTATTCTTTGGTAGAGAAAAACAAAACGTGCAAACTGAAGCTGTGTGACAGAGATGCATTAATAGGAACACTACTGACCTTGAATTGTTGCCAGTGTACTGTTGCTCATCAGGGCTGGGCTGAGAGCACCACCTAATGTCCCTGGATTGAGACTGAGTAAGGCACCTCTGCAGGAAGCAAGACCATGGAAGAAGGGGAAAAGGGAAAGAGTGTTACTTTTAAGAGAAGGTTGTTACTGCTCATACATAAATACACCATCATATTTAAAATTTAAAAAAAAAATAAAAAGGTGAGGAGGGGCAGGGATAAAAGAAAGACTAGAGACTGAGGGCTATTTTTAGTTGATTTTAGTTTTTCCTCTATGAGTGGTTAGTGACAAGTACAGGCACTGCAAGTACATGACTTATATTGATTGTTGCTGTAAAACATTCTTGTAAAGTATTTTGGGGAAAGTGTCATTTGTTAAGAGAGTAATCATCCTCTCCCAAATTCAGATCGGAAATATGTAAACCAAGAGGAATTAAGAGACAAAGAGTAATTTTTAAAACTACAATCTCAACAATATCATCATTCATCTTTTACAATTTCTCGCTCATGATGAAGAAATGAATACAGAGGAGTGAAGTGGGTCTAGGCTCTCTCTCCCAATTTTACAGTTAGTTGGACAGATTCTATGATTCAGTGTTAAGTTGCATCTCTTAAGCTCTGCAGTGGGATGAATGACTTATCCAATAACAACGTTGTTGCAACCCAGTTTTTCACTTTTAAAGTGAACGTATTATTTGTGTACGTCGGTGGGAACGGCCAATTACCATCTATGAGTAACCTTTCACAATTTGAGACGAACGGCGCTAGAATCGCCCGAGAACAGTGACATATACAGCAATTTCCCCCAAGAACCCTCCTCCCCTCTTTTGTTCCCCTCACCCAGAAGGGAGTGCAAAAATGCATCCTTACCCAGCTGCAAACTGTGAGGATGCCATCAAGCTTGGGTTTAGTCCTGCTGCGGCAGCCATGGCAGCAAGACTTGCATTGGCAGGCAACTGTGCAGCTCCTTGTAATGCAGCCGCCGCCGCTGTTTGCAACCCTGACGCCGTTACCATCACCTGGCTGGTCCCCAGAGGGGAGGACAAGGGAGTGGAGGTTGTCTGTGTTGTGCTGGTCTCACTGGCACTGGATGCCTCTGATGCGGAGGCTGAGGCAGAAGGGGAAGGGCTCAGGGAGGGCGATGTCACTGCTGAAGAAGCTGGAGGTGCTGTGGAAATGACTGTCGCCGTGTTGTTAGAGGTGGTTTCTGTTGTGCCTGGAAGATTTGCCCTGGTTAGAACACCTACAACAGAACAGAAACCCCTGCCCACCTGAACTGAACTGCACACCCAGCTGAGAGGGGCACAAACACGTTTCTGTAGCACCAAAAAGCACCAAGGGCTCAAATGAAAAGTTTAGACTACAGTGAAGTGACACTTCCCAGCAGAGGCCAAGGAGCATTAGAAGCCAGCAATGGAATACAGTGTATTTCTGGGCAGCATCACCCGTGATTTTATCCCCAGAAGAGTCACCTCAGTGGTCACAATGACAAAAGTTTCCCAGGAGAGTAACAAGGAACAATGCCAAGAATATCCCGGGACACCAGTGCCCGATACTGAACAACGTTTTCAAGAATAAAAAGGGAAAAATGATGCAGTGGGAGGAGAAACCAGCCCTTACCTGTGACTGACAGACTAGTTACAGCAGGACTGGCCAGAGGGAGCACGGGGTTGACAGTCAGGGTTGTAGCTGCACTGCTAGTCACAAGGCTTGGCGTGGTTGCCACCTGGAGGTCAAAAACGAATAAAACTGCTCAACCGCTCTAAGACACACAGAGTCTGCTACTAGACCTGGATTTCTTTCTTCCCATCCCCAGCTGAGGAAGTTATCAAAGAAAACATTGCATATAAACTGACTTTTTTGTAATTCCATCATTTTATCATTCAGCGGAATAACTGTAACACCTTCTCTAATTACCAGCAATATATTTATTCTTAATAATACAGCATTTGAAGGAGATACATCCACACTGTCTCAAGACTGCAAGTTATCTCTCTCTGCCTCCCCTTGAAGAGAGCACCTTGTTTTAATGGAGTCACTCGAATCAAAAGAGTTACAGAATACGTTATTTCTGCAAGGGGTTTTTTATTGTTTAAACACCTTTTCAGCTCCACTTCTCTTTCTTTGGTAAAATTATGTAAATGCCCCAGCACTACCAAAGGTACTCAGGGTAATGTGTTTACATGGAGAAGCAGAATAACATTTCACTTTTACTCAACCCAACTATATGCTTTACTTTGATAAGTTTCCTTGTGCCAGAAAGAAGGATCTCTGAATTTTAAAACATACAAATGCAATTTTCCCTTGTGGACGGCTTATTACAAGAAAGCTACAATAAACTGAAGATGTTACAGATAAACACCAAAGATTTAAGGCTGGAGAAACCAGGTTATGAGGAAAAATGAAACATAAGGAGAGAAAGGACTTTTTATGGACAAGAAATGGTGTCCAACAGTAATATTTGAAGGCTGTTATACATCAATGAGAGAAATGAATCCTTTAGAGTTGCCCAAGAGAACGTAGCCAAGGATATAGGCTAAAACACTCCTCCTTTCCCCTCTCTTACCTTAAGTTTATTATCAGAGAAATATCCCTCATGCTGCATATCCTGTTACAGGGAGTCAAAGGCTTCATGCATTTTAAACAAGACTGGGGCAACTGGGACAGATCAGAAAGCTTTCTGCCTATCTGGAATAGTGTGTGAGATAACGAGGGGTTGGATACACAGCACACCTCCCACTAGCGCAGCCCGGCCGCCGCATCTGTCATCTGTCCACCCAGCAGTTAAGGCCAAGGTCACAATCCATATTTCAGGGCAGCAAATGACCTTAGAATTAATACAAGCTCACCCCGTGGTGGTCACAGCGAGTGACTTCAGCCAATGCAAAACTGGGCTGCCCCCAACAGGAGCCTTCCCCTCCAATCCTGCTTCAGAGCCCTGGCTCTCGTGCAGCCGGGCTGCGAGTCACACTGGTTATCCAGCCCCACGGAAAATTCATCACTGCTCCTCACATGGCTAATTTGCAGTCAAACAAGGAAACTAAGCCCAAGCATCCCATGGACACAATCTCCAGAGCTGACACAAGGAATCAACAAAGAGCACAGTCAGTGAAGGCTGGGGGCAGCAGGGCTGAAACATCCATTTGAGTGGTAGCACAGCCTTAAGAGAAGCTTCCAGTGAGTGAAAACTGATAAAAGGGGGACCGTGGTTAACACCTCAGTGTCTTACATACAATGGCAGATGGTAATAACAGGGACGTTTCTGCACAAAGGCTTCTTTAGGCTGCAGTCTGAGTGAACTTGCAGAGTTTCTAGCACACACTCCCATAAATCTCACTATGTTCTGCTTTGGCAGCAAGGCATGCAACCTTGCCTTGCAATCAGGGAAAAAATAAACAATAATAGAAAAAAAAAGACTAAGTACATTTAACACATCCCTTCCCCTGAAACAAAAGGTTGCATGCACACACCCTGAGACAAGGATGAGGGGAAAGAATAACACATCACCAAAATTAATGGTTTAATGAAGTACTGGAAGATATTAGCTACTACAGTGATGAAGGTGGAATAAATACTACAAAAGGACAGCTACAGGCTACATAAATTCCACCACATTCCTATTAGCATAGCTACTATGAAAACTAATAGCTACTGTTTCTATTTATGAAAACAGACCTCCATGGACATTGGTAGCAAAGGTGCTGAAGGAACCTTGATGCATGTGTTTTGTTACTCTTATTTTCATGAAGTTTGTGTTTACCTGAGGCAAATACAAGTGTGGGAAATTAATTACATGAGTATTAGCTAAACTGTTTCTACGTTCCATGTCTTTTTTTTATATAAATAATTCCTGACTAAAAGTGACAACAGTGGATTGGCATCACCTAAGTCTCCAAACGATGCAGTTATCACAGTGTGGGGTCAGGTCGGGAGGGACCACAGTGGGTCTATCTGGTCCAACCTTCCTGCTCAAGCAGGGTCATCCCAGAGCACACAGCACAGAATTGTGTCCAGGCAGTTCTGGAGTATCTCCAGTGAGGGAGACTCCACAACCTCTCTGGGCAATCTGTTCCAGTGCATTGTATGTTTTATTGCTGGTCATTTATTTATCAGAGCAGCCAAAACAAGAGGGGATGAGTGGAGCAGCTATTAAGCGTTTTTTATTACTATTATTTTGCACAAAAAAAGTTTGGGTAAGAGGGGAAAGTCCAGACATAAACCAGACGTACTACCTGAAATAAGTTCAAAGCAATAAACCCAAGTGCAAAGTTTCTAGTCAGAAAATTTGTTTATGAGCTGTGTAAATAAAACACCCACACTGAACGCCTGACTAGTGCCTGATTTCTAAGTATTATCTTTCACAGTATCCAGATGGAATATTTAAATGCCAGTAAAATACAAATACGTGAGAACAAATCTGCTGTACAAAGAAAGTGCAGCCCAGCCCGTGTAACTTCCACAGTGAGCAGAGCAGACCTATCTCTGAGAGTGCACTTCGTCAACACAGTTCTTAATTCTTACCAGTGAGGTTGGGCAAGGGAAAATTGCTTTGATGGGCGAGCTGCTGGTTCCACCACTGCTGGGTGGGTTGATCCTTTTCTCCTTCTGGCGCCGGTTACAGAACCAAACGCGGATCACCTCCTTCTCCATGTTTAGCTGGTCAGCTATCATGGCGATCTCATCCGAGGTAGGCTTTTGGTTCTGAGGAAAGGAAACAGGACTTAAAAAGCTGTGAAATTACCTTCTGAGGTTTCACATCGTAGCCTCTTCTGCAGGAGGCAGAAATCTGGATGGGCCATTTAGATCCAGAACCTGATCAGTGGTGCAGCAGAGACAAACCATACTGGGTGCTCTTGCTCCCCAGCTGAAAACCTCACATTATATATGGTCAGACTGTTGCCCCATTTATCCATCCTCAGAAAGGGTAATGTTTAGATCTACACCTCAGGATGCTGGAACACAAAATCACAAAGGGAGTGAACTGCAACAACCAATGAGTTTGTTGGAAGGGGTTTCTGTTTGCTTCTTTTAAAGTGGACACTGACCGTGTACTTCTTAGCATAGCTTTTGTATTCGCCTTGTTTAGCGCTAACACTTTCTTAAATAGCACAGCAATGGGGTCACTCTAACAGATCTAATTGCTACGTTTCTTCATTTCTTCAAAGGCTGAGCACAGCAAAGGGATCACTGACCTCCAGGAAACTCTTCTCTAAGGCCACACGTATGTTGGTCTCTATGCTGGTGCGTTTCTTCCTCCTACGGTTCAAGCCTTCGATCCCTTGCCCTGGAGAATTCAGGGCACTTGGGCTGGAGAGAGTTGAATCAGATGAGAGGTTTTCTGCAAAAGAAGAAAGTTAACACAAATCAGGAGACTTTATCTGAATGCAGTGCAGTCTACTGCAAGGGTTCTTCATCTGTGCAAGGTATGTTTAGACCCACTCTCTATCTATTCCAAATACATATAGATTTATGAAGACTGCGTGCATTAATCATAGTATTTACAAATTACAACACATACTTGAAACTAAAAAGCCACAAGTAAGCCCAGAGGGTGCTCGCTCCTCCTGTATGCTACCACAGTATCCCTTTTATAATAACTATACCAAGTTCGTCTTCCATATCTCGTTCCACTCCACACTCCCTCACTGCAAGTCCCAGTTTAAAGAAAAAAAAGCAGTAACTGATATCCATGAGTCACAGCTGAAAGTCACAGGCAATTATGAAAAAAAAAAAAAATCTGAGCAACCTGGACTTTCTTTTACCCCCTCTGCAGCACACTAGGGGAAGAGAAGTTCACAGTCAGCTTCACAGTGTTCAGTCTCTTCTCTCTGGACACCTGACAGACATTCAGCACTCCCGAACAGGCTACACAGTGAGCAGCTCCCCCTCCTCTAGCTGTTAACCCCTAATCTTGTCTTCTTGGTTCACAGAGGAGCAAAGAGAGAACACTCAACTCCTCTCTGCAGAAGGAGTACAGCATAACCAAAGGGCAGGGAATTTAAACAAGACTGTTAATTGTGGCTGAAGTTCCCTCACTGCACTGGGGTTTGGGGGTGGTAAGCAGATGTCAAAGTTCACAATGCCTAACATAATTTGGGTAGACTCAAATGGGCAAGTATTTTCTTGAGTGGCTTTTTTCCCCAGTAATGGCACTCTTAAATGTGCTGAATCCCTTCCTCAGACTGAAAATCCCACAGAACTAGCTGAGTTCTGGGACAATAAATTCTACAACACTCCCACGTAGTATAATGGAAGGAACCATCAGTCTGCTTCCTCTTGCCTGTTTTTACCTAAAGGTAAAACAAGTAGCCTTTGAAGTCACCTGAATCTTTTTTCCAACCTTTTCACGAAACTGAGTCAGACCCAAAGATGGTTCCACACTTGCGAGCTGTGAAGGATTCCAACCCTGTTTTAAGGTCCTTCACTTCAATTTCCAGATCCAAGTATTTCTTCAGGTTAGCAGGAAAGCAACCTGTGACACTCCTCGCAACACTGGCCAGTGGACTAGAGCGCTCAGTGTGGAGATACCAATGTTTTCTATCACAGGCCTAGATACCTAAAGACACCCCCTCTCAGCACAACAGAATGACACTTCCTTTTCTCACTGCAGGATGAATTCTCAACACTGCATGCAATTACTTTCAAAATTGCAGAGAATACTGTAGGTACCAGCATCAAGCTCCCTCCGTTTAGGTAAAAATAGGAAGGCACACACCATCCCTGCCATCTGTTTAACATATCCATCAGTTTTATACTTTGTACAGTTGCAGACTCGGAAGAAAAAAACTGGCTGACAGAACTCCTGAACACTTTCTCTCCTAACACCTAGCACCACCATACAAGTTCCTTTTGCTGGCGGGAGATTTTAAAATAAAAATCACTACCAACACTGGCATAATGAATAACTTATATTTATTAAAAAAAAGTAATATGGGAAGGAAAACCAAAACCTAATCCACAAAAAAACCCGCTTCCTATGGGGAGAAAGAGTGTTTATATGGACCCCTGGAGAGAGATGAAAAGAATGCACATAGGGGTGTGGAAGGAGATGGATGCAATAAGCTCTGCCTACTGGAACAACAAATCATGCAAACATCTCTCTACCAAACATCTGAAAAGAAAGCTGGAAGAGGATTAGAAGTTATATGCATTAACACACACGAAGGAGGAAAATCGTGACACATATTGTACCTCATCCCATGCAATTACTCATCTGTCTGCAGAGCACATTTCTGGAAGTTCATACTGGAACTATTTTGGATGCGTACAGGCACACGGAAAGGGAAGCATGGATCCTTATTTCTACCCCTTTATTTGTCTCACGGACAGCTACAAAGACTGTCAGCTTCATAAAACCATAAGGGCCCAAACGAAGCAGTTTTTCAGAATCCTACTGATTTTGGTAGGCTGGTGAAGAAATACACAGACTCATTCACCTGCATCATTGAGCCACTTTTCCAGAAGTGGCTTTAACTTGCACATGTTCTTAAAGCTGAGGTTCAAGGCTTCAAAGCGAGAGATGGTAGTTTGGCTGAAGTCATTTCCATAGAGTTTGCCCATAGCGAGCCCAACATCACCCTGGACAAAGAAAGAGAAAAAAGGGATTCACTGACATACGCACTTCCAAAGCAAGGAATCCTGTCACATTGCTGTGTTCTCTCAGTGACTTCACTGCTGCGTGGGATTTCAGCTTCACAGAGGCTTTCTCAGCGCTACCAAGGTTCATGCTAAAGCAATAGTCATAGAGAAATGTCAAACCTCAGTCAGTTTAACCGTGTAACTTTCCAGGGAATCCCTGATGCTTTGTCTTTTTAGTATTATTGCTGAGCAGCACATTCCACTGAATAGTAACTTGTAATTTTTTTTTTTCCTTAGATCTTTAAAATAAAATAAAGGCCAAGCTCTCTTTAGGAGTAGGTTTAAATTTCTGCATATTTCACACAGAAGAAAAAAAGTTCAAATAAGCAGAAATGCACTGAATTCACGTTCTCAAACTACCAGAAAACACTCTCGGAAAAGATCTCTGCAAACATATATCACAGTTAAACAGATGCAGAAATATTCTTATCTGAACTTTTAGTATCTTCTGAGGTTCGAGCCAAACTTCTCCCCAACAGATACACATTTCAAAGCAGACAAGAAGTTGAACCATTTCAAGTTATGATTAACTGCAGTCTTGACTATCATTACCCATCTGCCAAAAAGCTATCCAGGAGATTTACAGACAGATGCTCATCTTTTTATATCTGCTATTGCTTTTCAAAACTCAGTTTTACCTAGCTATCAGACATACTGCTTATCCTAATAAATATATATATATATATATACCTACGTAGTACATACTTTGAAAGTCTTGTCTGAAAGAAAAAAAGCAATCTGTTCTTGACGGTGGCCATTAAAAACACCATAGCATTTTCTTGCTTTGTTTTAAAGCTGGAAGGTCCTGCCCTCTGAAAAAAGGGTATTTATATTTCAAGTATACTATTTTGTCTAAAGTAGTTTTACTCAGGTTTTTATTTTTTAGCACAAAAACCAGCATGAGAAGTCTAGAGGAAGAGACTGAGAAGCTCGAGCATAGTTAGCGGAGTTTAATTGCAAATGGGTTAGTTGGATTGTGCGTAAAGCTTGCTTTTCTTTGAGGTCAGATCCACAACCACAGCTTGGTATGAGTACACTAATAGCATGCAGAGTGGCCACACACGAATGAGGAAGAAAACAACCCTCCATAAGCGTAGTCAATTGTGCAGGTTGTGCAAAAAACCCCAATTTCCTTCCTAGAAGAGGACCAGAACAATTGGTTTGTGTGCCCTTCAATCAGAAGAAATATGTGAGAATTCACATTTATACCTCTACTCATATGCCAGGATTCTGTGCATTTTAAAACTCATAAATCATTCCAGGAGGAGTAACATGGATGCTCTACCAGCTTTATGAAGAAGAAAACCTGACTATGTAAACCACTTTAGAGGTAAGCTGATTTATGTCTTAGCAGGAAAGACTTATGAAATTTGCTCCAGTACCCCAACTAAATTTAATTCTGGTATTTATGTTGTTCTTACTAACATTTGCCACCTGATTTAAAATGAATAGTTAGCCATTTCTTTGTCAATGCCAAAAGGTGGCAGCATTTCAGCTGTAGGCAAAGGAATTTACATATAGGGATGAGAATTTTATATACGGGGAAGGACTACTGAAAGGATGGATGGAACAGAGTATAAAGGCACTGTATACACATCTGATCTACTCTGCAGGCTGAATGAAGCTCTGGTAATGACCTGAAACTGATTATAAGGTGCATCATTGCTGTGTGTGCTGGTCTGTTAAGAAGCTCAGACTGACTAGCAGAGGTAATATCTTTTACAGAATAAAAATAACATTGTCTAAAATGTCCACTCACGTAACTCGAATGTGCACCAAGCAATTAGTCACAGGCCTGCAATAATGCTAAGATGCAGTATGTTCATTGTGTCTCTGCATGTCAAACATGGAGATATTTCTAAGGAAAACAAACAGAAAGGATTTAAATCCATCACCCCATTTCAGGGTGGGAGAAGAGACAGAACTGCTGAAATTCAAAACCTGTTATATTGTTCACATGACAGAGTGTAGTGAGTGATTAGTTTGCAATGCAAACTAAATCTTCCAATTATTTTTGAAATGCAAGGGTGGCGTGAGTCTGAAAAAGCTTGCAGTGCCACTGGAAATAAAATTCTTTCATCCTCTGAAAGGCAGTCTATTTATTCCAACTATAGGAAACCAAAGTAATCAGGGTCTCTAATTATCATCCAATTATGCAATTAGCTAGAAGTTATTAGAACAGCCTAATTACACACATAGCAACTCAGAGTAGGACAGGAATGACCAAATGCAATTTTATCACATTCTCAAGATTCCCCTTTTTTTAATCTCGAAAGCAAATGCTGAAATGTAAGCCTGAGCAGTTGTGTTTGTTTTTCCTCACCATGAAAATTCACAACAAGGTCAATAAAGAAGGGTTAAGATATAACTTTAAAAAGTCTAGTTGAGGCTTTATAATCATCTCACAGGAGGGCAGATTAAACATAATAACAACGGATCTCCATGGACTGCCTCAGCCAGGCTATGGGCAAGCTATTGTATTTTACTCTATTCTGCTCTGCTCTATTCGAGCTTTTGTGTGTGTCCATCACTTGTATTTCTGTGCCTCCCTCTAGCGGAAAGAACGGAGGGAAGGAGGCACACATGCCAGCAAAAGGCACTTCATTTGACTAAGAACATTCTGTTCTTCAGTTATAATTAAGATGCTGCCAGGAACTTTCATTATGAACTTTGATTTTTCAAACATTTAAGACTTTGGCAGAAAAATAAATCTGAGTTCAGCACACACTTTCAGCTAGAGTAGGTTTACTTATTCCAGGGGGAGAACAAACCACTTATGTTGGACTGACTGCTCTGAGCTCAGACTTTTAAAATACTTTGATTTTTGCATGCTCTTTTTTCTAGTAAAAACATGCTTATGCTTAACCACAGACCCCTGCCAAAATTAACCGTTTACCTGGATAGACATTTTAATTTCGCAAGCAGAAAAAACTCATTTTGATATTAATAAGAAAGGACTCTTGGATTCAAGCAGCTTTTCCTTCAACAGAATAACAAAATACATAAATGCACTTTGTACTTTTAATTGTACTCTTCATTCAACCCTTTTTAGCTACATACGAGATTACTTTTCTTCTGCTCTACAGGTATTTCTGAGCTTTTAAACAAACGAAAACAAACCACAATTCCAGTTCACCTCTGTAAGGAGAAAACTTCAAAGGTGACGGTCCTTTCAGGTTTTGTTTAGGAACCTTAGCAAAAGCATTTAATACAGAAATCATTGATGTTTAATAGGAAAATACACTTGAGAGATAAAAACCCTTTGACATCCAAAGCAACTGCACAGATGTGATACACTTTTTAAACACACGGAGCAGCTAATTGTGCTGTATGATTTTTGGAACTTTGTACTTCTGAAGGCAGCTTTAAAGAGCTTTGTCCCATTCATGTCACATCCTATAGAATGAATAGTGCACATGCAATGACATCTGGAGCTGGTAAATGCACGTTTTCCCCTGCTGGGAAAATGGCTATGCTTTAAAACCAACAGGGAAGTAGGCTGGATGTATGGCTTTTTCTGTTATTTCTTAGAAATCCCCTACATAAAGGCCAGAGCACAACCCTACTTAAGCAGGTTCTCCTAGGAAAAGATGGAATTGCAGTCTCCCTCCAGACTTGAAAGGTGAGACCTCAGGTTCCACACTGGCAGGCACTAAGGTACACAGTCTCACCTGAGTGAATCCAAGTTTGATCCGTCTTTGTTTGAAAGTCTTGGCAAACTGCTCAAGCTCCTCAAGGTCACTGGGCTCCTCCAAGCTGGGAGTGTCGATTCGCTTTGGTGTTGACTGGCTCTGTGGAAGTGGCTGAATGGGGGTCGCTGCTATTGTGCGTGTTGGGGTTGCTGGCTATTAAGACAGCAAGGAAAAGATGAAAATCAGACTTTAAAAAATAAAAAAAAAATCGGCAAAAATTAAGGTTCAAAAAAGGCACGTGATGTTCTTGTGAGAAAGATCAATCAACTGGACATTCACCATAATCTCCAAGTTCCTCCAATTTATTTACATTTTTTTCTCCAGATCGAGCAATCATAATCCAGAAAACTGTATTAGTATGACAGCCTTTTAAAGGCTCTGTCATAACCAATTACAGAAAAGTAAGAGATGTTCAATGACAACCAACAACTTTCACTTGCTGCAGAAGCTGTTCAAAGAAAGGCTAAACACTCTTACTTGATATACTTCTATCATTTACAGACAGCTTGGCATTCATCCCTTTTTAATCATTGTAAAATTGAATTTACTGCTCGTGCGAGGTGGCAGATTGTCATCAGCCCAAGAGATTCACGTCTCCTGGTTAATCCTGGAAGAGCGAGCACACACGGGTGCAGCAAACACAGCAAGTCTCCTCTAACGCCCTGTCTTCCGACTGACTCAACTCTTTCAGTGCAAAAACACCAGATCTACCTCTGACCCTTCTACAGACAGCTGCAACAATAGGAATGAATGTACTGGTGACAAGAGAAATTAAGTAATGTGCAGAAGAGAGTTCCTTTTAGGTCACATTTTTCTTCACCTCCACACAAGGTTCACTGTTCCTGAACACCAGCATACTAGAGCATTTTGCTATGTAACAACAATAAGTACCTGAAAAAAAAAAAAATGAGCACTGTGGAAAATAGTAACAGGTGAACAAAATACCTGGTACTGCACAGTTGGGGCTTTCTGTGCAACAGGAACACTGGGAACAAGTTTCGAATGCATAACTCTACCTTCTTACATGCCAGGATGAACAGAGATGCAGAGACAAATCGTTTACTCTGGCTGAATTCTATTCAGCTCAGCCGAGGCTCCTCAGTAAAGGTGATTTCATGCTTTTATGTCCCATGCCCAGCTCTGGCACTACAGACTCCTTCAGGCCAAGTAAGAACGGCCTCGGGTCTCTGCAGGATTATGCAAAGTCTATGCAAAGGTACAGAAAAGGCTCTTCTAAAAGAAATGGCCAACACAGAGCTGAGCCTTTATGTTGTTTTGCTCCTGGGTTAGGGCAGTGTTCTGCAGTGCACAGCAGATGGTAGGGGGAGGTCAAGATCTATAATTCCATTACTTGAGAAATAATGAAATCATATATGATCTTTCTAGGATTGCAGATACATATGTCACACTTAAAGGTTTTTAATATTTTTTCATTTACATTAATCACAGTAGGTAATTACTGTGATATGTCTTTACTGATTTCACCCACATTACATAATTTATTTTTAAATAGTATTTTAATAACTTTAAAAATCTGATTGTAATTTTTAGTGGGGAATCATGCTGCTGAGATGCGAACTACAGAGGTGAGACAAATTCCATTTTCCACATGGTGCTCAAAAATACTACAGGTGGTATAATAGAAAATATAGTTTTCTAAGACTCTGATAGACTCAGACACATTATTGCAGACTAGAAAATTCTTACATGTAACCAAGTTGGCAGGAAGATGCCATATGATATAACATGGTATTTGAGAAACAGCGTGCAGTCATGAAACTAAACTGCACAGTAAAACCCAGAGTGAAGCACAACTAAATTTACAGGCATGTAAAACCTTAAATTGCTTTTCTTACAGTCCAAAAGTTTAACCACAGGGCTCTAATATTTTAATAGATATCTAACAGAATATTTTAATACTTTATTTCTAACAACTTCTTCGCTTTCACAGATGGTAACTGGTAAGACTGTCAGTGACTTAGAACTGGTATCAAATTAACTACATTATAATAAAGATAGATCATCACTGCAATCTTCGGAAAGATACTTGTCAGTAATCCTCTTTTGGAGCTTTTTAGGTAGCCCACACCTTGCTCCTCTGAATTTCACAAATTTGTCCAAGAAATTTCCTAACAGGAAATCAAACAATGCTCTCGTGCCATTAGCTCGATGTATCAATCACAAAAATTTCCTGCTAAAAATAAAAATTTAGAACATTAAAGCCTCAAAACAGGCACATTGAGGTGGGAACCATAAAACCGAACCATTTAGAAAGACGAGTTTACTCTTATAGCTACAACATCTATTCAGGTAACTGATACAAAGGGTCCATCCATTCACTTGCCATAGTTGAAATCCCCCTCAAAGCAAGTCATGAACCGTAGAAACAAGCCTGACCTGCGAGGCAAGGGTGATGCTTGGCTGAGACTGCAGGAGGTTGGCTTGGCTTTGCTGAGGTAGTTGCGTTAAGAGATTCTGCGCTTGCAGGAGACCTGGCGAGAGAAAAGCGGGGGTTTGGTTTGGCATTTAAAAAAAAAAAGACTAAAATACGAAATGAGGTGAAACAAGGCTCTTGCTGAATGATGAAAAGTTACCCAAAAAAATGGAGATGCAAGCTTTGGTTTCAACCCTGCACAGACAGAGTCAGACTCTGGACTTCACGACCTGAAATGCCCTTGGCATTTTCCTGAAGTATATGTGGTGACAGAAGGGTAGGACAGAGAAGCCTGTACTAGTCTCCTCAGTTTGTAATGGTCTAGGTTATCCCAGTTCCGTGTGCAGGAATCATTTATTGCCCCTTTCAGCATGCAGATTTTGGATACACCTCTTCTGATAACCAACAGCTGATCGAGAATTACAGAGCCATATAAAAATACCAAGCACCAATCAGATCAAATTCAACCACTGAATACTAATCAAAGCCACAAATCTGGCTCCTTGATACCTTCCTTCCTCTCCGTATCCCCCTATGCCAGTTGCCCAACAAGAAGGAAACTTCCATAAGCAGAGCACACCAGAAGACACAACTAGCCTAGGTAACTTCCTCTGGGTCAAAAAAAGCAGGCATCTTTTGGGAAATTGGAATCAAAGTAACTGGAATTAAAGTTCAGGTAAGCTACTGAACACTGCTCAATTTGAAAAAATAGAATAAATGCTACACTGAATATATGAAAACCCTGCTAGGTGACATTAAAGAGCAGTTGTAACTGACAGAATCAATATACACAATATGCTGTCAATCTAAAAATAAATTCTCTAACAGTCCACTATTTGCATAGTTTATGAAATCTCTCTGGAACCTGAAATACATCCTTGCATCTACATATTTTAACTGGAACCTATATATTTTTTGTATTTTCAATGCAAAAATGTATACATTTTTAAGGGATAGAATCTTGACAAAAACATACCTATACTTAGTCAAGTCCCTCCATTTTATTGTGAAAACTATTAACTGTTATTTTTTTTTGTAACTCCTAGCTATGACTATCAATTTCCACTATAATAATTAAAGAACCTGAATAATTAAACTTATACTTCATAGGCACCTTCAATATACCAAGTTCCTAAAACCAGGGCAGCATGACAACAGATGGATGCTACGCCACTCAGAGGACAGAACACCAACTAAGTACCACTTAAATTCAAAATCATCACCTGCCTGATCTACCTCTGAGCAGAATATAGCTAAGGGACACAGGAGTTTAGGACTTGTAAAATACCGAGTGAGAAACTGGATGTTTTATGTGAGGTTAAGGGTAAAGGAGGCATGAAAAGAGGGACTACCATGGGTAGGAAGGAAAAAATGAATCCTCAGTAAGGGACACACAACTACAGAAGGATTGCCTTCTGACAGTGATACTTGTTTTCTGTTTAACAAAGAGTTGAGTATGTATTTTAAATAGAATGCGTTGCTATCAAAATGCTCAAGACCTAGTGAATACAGCCAGCTGCTTATGCAACATAATAGCACAGCACAGACAACGATGTAAATTTGCTTTGCACCACACAATCGACATGTTCCAGCTGTGTTTTTGAAAAGCCACTGCGAGGGAACAGAGCTGCTTAAGGGACTTCCAAGACAGCTACCTAACTACAGTTTCACGCTGCTTTTTACAATGCAAATACATGTTCACTTACAAGATGATTTTAGCTGCCCAAGTCTAAATACTAATTAGCGAACAGTCACCTCCGAGTGGAGAGGTTTTGACCTTTATCTAGTGACAGTGAATTCTAACTGACAGCTTGAAATAGAAAAAAAACCCCATCACACTGACACTCCAGTGTCTGACCAACAATGAAACAAACACCAGGCAGCTGACAGTGACCACATTTGAGCTCTGGTCCACTGGTAACACAATCGATTACAAGTTACTGGCTTGTCTTACGACTGCAATCAGAGTAATCAGGACTGTCCTTTTGTGACTTTTGTCTTCAAAGAAAGCCCTGAGGATGTTTTTCTGGCAGTAACACTTTTGCTAGAGCAATGACTATGCTCCTCCTAATTTTATTCTCGCTTATACATTCTGAAAAAATTATCACAGAATGCCAGTATAAAGCAATCTGACCATATTTAATCTACTCTGTTTTTACATCATTTTATCCTGTTTTAGATACTGACTCAAGGTGTCTCAGGCAGAAACTGGAGACAGAACAAGTTAGTTCAACCTGCAGCTGACTAAAGCAATGACCAGGGGAGAGGAAAAGCAGCTGAACTGTTCTGGCAAAACGTGTCTCTTCCCCAATGACAGCCTTTTTAGGCAGGTGCCAGGCACACACTTTGGGCACTCGTTGGCTTTCAGGGGTGGGCAGCTGCAGTTTTGCTCCTTTCAGACATGACTTGGACTAGTCTAAGCTTGGCCTTGGTTTCTCTTTGGAGAAGAACCCACTGGTCCCCACTGCGGTCCAAGGTAACTTCAGTGACTTAACTCACAGGGCGCATGGCACAAACTTTGACATACAGTGTAAGCCCAAGCCTGCAGCTTTTGGGCACTCGCTGAGATTCCCGGTGTTTAAGACAATGCCGTTTCCTCAGGGACTCACACTGGCACCAATGCAGCTCAACATCCAAGAGCGTGGTCGGTGGTGGCAGGTCGTGAAGGCAGGGTGAGCAGGAAGGGCACAGTCACCCTCCTGGTGGTGGGTTGTGTGTTAGGTGTGGGTGTGCTGGGGCTCTTTTGCTTTGTTGGTTGTTTTTCTTTTTCTTTTGCCTCAGTTTTCAACAGTAAGACAGGTCGTCCTCAGGACAACTGTCCTCCTGAGCTGTTAGACAGGGGATGGGGAGCTGAACAGCCCCCCTCCAATCCTGGAGGAAGCAGTCGGTGCCATGCTGAGCCACTCAGACACCCACAAGCCTCTGGGAGCCCAGGGGATCCATCCGGAGGTGATAAGCAAGCTGGCAGAAGAGATCTGAATGAGGGGAGCGAGTCCACCATCAGCACATCTGCAGATGACACCAAGCTGGTGGGAGTGTTGATCTGCTGGAGGGCAGGAGGGCTCTGCAGAGGGACCTGGACAGGCTGGAGAGATGGGTTCTGCACTTTGGCCACAAAACCCCCACGGGGCATTAGAGGCTGGGGACAGAGTGGCTGGAGAGTGGCCAGGCAGAAAGGGAACTGGGCGTTCTGATTGACATGAGCCCAGTTAGGTGAGAAGGCCAATGGCATCCTGGCCTGGATCAGGAATGGTGTGGGCCAGCAGGACCAGGGAGATGATTCTGACCCTGTACTCGGCACTGGTGAGGCCACACGTCGAGTGCTGTATCCAGTTTGGGGCCCCTCAGTTTAGGAAGGACGTTGAGGTGCTGGAGCGTGTCCAGAGAAAGGCAATGAGGCTGGGGAAGGGTCTGGAGCACAAGTGTGACGAGGAGCGGCCGAGGTGCTGAGCACTCTGCTGTAGCTGGACCTGCTTTGAGCAATACCACAGGACCTTCAGAGGTCCCTTCCAGCCCAAGTGATTTTTTTGAATCTATAGAAGCAGATACTGTATACTTAAAGAGGTCTTATTCCCAACCCTCTGCCCTGGGTTTTCAGAGCCCAGTGGTATTATTGCTTTAAATATGGCATATAAATTACCTACATGACACTCTAAAAGAATGACTGCATGGAGGCAAAGATCTATGCAAAAGTATGATAATTTAGAAGTATTTAATTTTTTTAATAGTTAAAGTAAATGCATCTCCCATCACTCAGGATTTTTCCTGTAATGTGTATGAGCAGCATGAATAATGGTCCAAGCCAAAAAACTTCCTGCCAGCCAACAGTCCCCAAGGACTGGTCGGGGGTTCAGCCCTTACTATCTAAAATTAAACAAGAGATAAAACAAACATTCAAGCACAGACTTTTTCAGCATAATTTTTAAAAAGTTGGCCCGGAAGCATAATGCATAATTCATTCCTAACTGATCTCCCTAAAGAGTGAATTTTTTCATCTAAGAACTTGACTGCTTTATCTCTGCCAAAGCTGTTCATCTTCTCACAGACACATCCTGGAAGTCAGCTCGCAAGACAAAGCCATTACAACATCTTTCATGTAAGCGAAGCCTCAAAGTCTGTAGGACACATATAAAAGAAGACAACAGGGCTGCATTTGGTCTTCTATCATCCTCCCGGGTAACTTTCCAATAAAAAAATTAAATCATAAACAAGTTTTTTAATGATAAACAGCAATAACTTGAGAATAGGTAGGCCCAGTTTCAATGTTCAAAGGGAATTAGTAACTTGTCTTCCACATTTGCCTTTCAGGATATTTTTTTTATAAGTACTATTTCTAAGTCTCCTTGACAATGATACAGTATTTTCTTAGATCGTAACAACTTCTGCTTGCAAGATTAATTTATATTAAATGCAGCACCAATTCCCCTCTCCATTCAGATTTTTACTGATATGATTTTTATTGGCAACTTCTGCCGAGTAGAAAGGTGAACAGTCACCTGATGAGGGTAATATTTCTAAGAAGCAGCTATAATTGTAGTAAGGGATGTTGAAATGATTATTCTAGAGACAGATCTATTAGGTACAAGAAGAGATACAAGAGGTATAAAGACATTACAGTCACTGCCTATGACTTTAACACTAATATGGACAAGAGTCACTCTGAATAAGAAATTGTTCCAAATTTCTATTTCCATTCAATCCTCTGCGTAACTGCGGAGGCTTGAAACAATTCTTCAGTTATGATGTTACCAATTACGAGCCATGAAAAATAAGAAGTTTGAAATCTGTTCCAGGTAAGCCACCAAACAGCCAGAAATCATCTGGAAAAGGAAGGTGACTACATTAAACATATGGCAGTGGGGAAAATTTCATATCTACTGCTGGGGGCTGTAATGTGTGTATTAAAGAAAGAAAAGAGAATAACATCCTGGATATTGATTAATATTTGAGGTACCGGATTTTCTAAAATTTTTCAAGAGTTGGCTCAAGGATCATGAAATTTGACCACTTCAAGAATCTACCTACGATTGCTGATGATTGCATTTCTCTGTACCCCATCACCTCTTCAGGTAAAAAGTTTTTCCATACTAAATGTCTACCTGTCTTCCAGAACCTTGTTTAGAGATACTATTCTTTACTTGTTTCCCTCAAAACTCTTGCCTTTTTTAAAAGAATGTTTCTCATTTATATGACTACACAGCATACACAAAATATGTAGCATAGTCTGTAAAGCAACACTTTCCTTCCAGAATACATAATCTATACATAAATCTGATTTTTCATGTTAGTTATTAAATTCATAAATATATATAAAACTCCATGCACTACCAGTGAGGCATCAAAAGAAATCTTAGTGCCACTGGTTTTGAAGTAAACTCTATGCTAGTTTCCTGAGAATATTTATTATTTTATGAAGTTGACTAATGGAGCAACAGGACAAGAACAACATGGAAAAGTCAGCTGCAACAGCAAATAAGAAAACAAAAACCACACACCACCTCAATCTTTCTCATAAATAATAATGTACCATTTGAGATCTTCTAATAATAACTGTGAAATACTGCAAAAAAGCCGTATCAAAAAGTGATATAAGGGGTATTATGACATACATGTTGCTTTATCACTGAGTGCTCATGAAGAAAATGAGATCCATTGAAGCATTTCAGTTTGGAAGGTTGTTATGCACTAATGGCCTATGGTCAGAATTCAGCATATAAATCTTCCTCTCTTTTTGAGTTGTCCAGGCTGCACATTCCCGGGAAAACACAATGTTTCTACACACACAGCCTCACTGGGGACAGCAATACGCAGGTCTTACACTGCAGTGAAGAAATAATTTTACAGACGGCCCCTGAAAAAGGTACTATGAAAAACTCCTCTAAGTAGTCATTCTACTTCAGGAGATTTGAAACAAAAAAGCCTTCCTTCCTTTCTATAATGCAAACAACTCATTCTGGGAGATAAATACAATTTGCTTCTCTTAGTTATCCTTTTTCGTGAAGCATTTTCTGAGGTATTTTAGAAAACCAGCAGAATTGAGCTGAAAAATGTAGGCAGGCATTAATACCAACGAGTTTTTCAAAATGATGCTTTTGTGCTTCCTCTTTCCTTAAAAGAATTTATTTAAATATTAAAAAAGGCTATTTTAAAGAATCCTTGAACTAAATTTCAGTGGTTTCGTTTCTTCTAGAACAGTATGTTAAGTTTCTAAGTTCTGCTTCATTTTAAGGAAAGAGTACATCACTAAATGCTTCCATGAACAGCATTTTAGCCATTTTCTACCAGTGCTGGTATAAAATCTCTCCTAAATCAAGCCCTATTAAAAGGAAGTTAATTTTGACTAACCCTTTATTCAAATGTGAGAGCATTCAGACAGTAAGAGGGCTTCAGCATAATGGAAAGCCAGGTTCTATCCAAGTCATAGTATATAAGAAGGAATGATGCATGAAAAAATTGAAAGGAACAGAAGAAAATGAGGTGCAAAGAGCTGCTTTACAGGACAGCCAGGCTCTGGAGGGCTCTTCAAGCATAACAGGATTTGCCTTTTGAGCAAGAATCTTTGGATTACCAGACCTGAACAAGTGAGTGGAGTTCATGTAGAAGAGAGAGGAGGAAAAAAAGACCACTGGAGTATATCAGCATAAGAGGCCACGGCTAAACACAGTTTTCCATGGGCATCAACAAACAGGCTGCAATCAGCATGTGATGCATTGCAACTTGAACACGTTCATTCTTACGACCCAGCTACTGTACAACACCTTAACTGGTCTGGCACACCACCACCTCCCACTGCCTTGGTTTGTCTTTGGCGTGTAAGTCATACGCAGTGCACCGCCAAAATACTAACACACAAATCAAACGTTCTAGCTCACTTCCCAAGGTGTAATTATTATTCTGGTTTATGACAAAATCCACTGTTTTTTTTTCTAGTCTCCCACAAGAACTTTTGATTCTGTAATATTATTCCTGTCTGTCCTGGTTTTGACTGGGATAGAGTCAGTTTTCTTTCTAATCAGGGGCACAGTGCTGTGGTTTGGATTTAGGATGAGAATAATGTTGATAACACACTGATGTTTCAGTTGTTTCTGAGCATTAAAGAGTCAAGGACCTTTCAGCCTCTCCTCCCACCCCCCCCAGCAATCAGGTTGGGAGAAGACAGAACCAGAACTGCTGACCCAGCCTGGCCAAAGGGATATTCCACACCACATGGTCTCGTGCCCAGTATATAAACTAAGGGTGGAAAGCAGGCTGGGGCTGCTGCTTGGGAACTGGCTGGACATTGGTCGGTGGGTGGTGAGGAGCTGTGTTGGGCATCGCTTCTTTTGTACAGATTATTGGAATAACCCACAACACAGCCATAGAATTTTGTAGCCCTTTGAGCACTGACCTAATCCAGACAGTCAAGACACCCTCCAGGCCTCCACCTCATAGAACTCTGCCTTGGAGTTCTCGAGAGTTGTCTTCTCCAGCTTCTCTTCCCAGTAGTCTTGCTTCTTGAGGGCCTGACCCAAAAATGCAGGTGTTGCAGTGTTTTCCAAGAAGCCTTGTTGCTAACACATGTTACCCCGACACGCTCTCTGGATTGATCCTCCCCGAGAAACGAGCTACACAACATCTGGACAAGGCTGAGGTCTAACACCAACCTGCTAGAATTTCCCAACTGCAATACTGTTTTTCTCCTAGGGATTATCAACACTCAGTGAAGGTGTATGAACCACCTCAGTTTCACCTTCTCCTCTAAAAAAAAAATAAAAAATGCTGTGTATGATTTTGCTTTTCTGGCAAGAAGCACTTACCCTGCTGCCCCTGCGGTGTTTGTGAGATGATGAACTGTGCTGGCTGCAAGTTGGTTGTTGGATGCACCAACACAAACTGTTGCAGGTTGAGATTCTGCTGCTGAAGCTGCTGCAAGTGCTGCAAATCCTTAAGGAAACAGGGAAGAGGGAAAAAAAAAAAAAAAAGAAGAGAGAGAGAGAGAAAGAAGAAAAAAAAGAGAAAAAAGAAAAAAAAAAGAGAAAAGAAAGAGCTGTGTGTTAGACATGTAAGTCAGCCATGAGTCCCAATGTAACGAGATTTCCTATCAGCCAGTTACACTCTAACATTTAGAGATAAAAGTGGATGTCAAACACAGCAGCAGTCCAGCTACTGAATACCCTTTAGAACTGCAATTTGAATTGCACTGTCTTTCACAAAACCAAAGTTATTTACTAAATAACCCAGCAAAGTATTTCCAGCACTGCTCTGCTATAAAAACAAAGAGAAACAAAAACAAATAAACAAACAAAATCAATCTCCATCCTGCCCCCAAATGCAGGAGTTTTCAAATACTTCAGTCCTATCACCACCTAGACTTCCCAAACTTATATTCTGAGGATGGAACTCAGCTACAAATCAAGCATATTAGCTGGGAGCTATTTTTGTTTATGACAACAATCTGCAATTACCATTTGAATCAACAACAGAAAAGGAAAATATTCCAGATTCCTTGTTTGCACACTGGTTTTTCAGGTCAAATTTCAGAAAGTAGCTAGCTCAATTAAAAAAATAAATAAATTTGATTAGTTCTGAAACAAATTACAATAAGCTAAATAGATATGACTATAATTAAAGGTTAAAAGGAATAATCCAAATCGCTGCTTTATTGCAGAACCCTACTTTTATGTATTTAAACCATTGAGAACTATTAATTTTCTATAATTAAATGACTGGTCTCAACATAAAATGCTAATCTCTGAGAAACTGGATTTTCAAGAAAAATGCTTCAGATTGACATTTAGCTGGAGAATGAAAATATAGAGAGCTGCTTAAAAATATTGCTTCCCCCCAACAGCCTTTTTCTTTTCACCATCTCCAAACAGGACAATAACAAGAGCAACTGGAACTGAAGCACACTGTGAAGTCGGCCAAAGTAACAGTGGTAATCCATGAAAACTATCCATATACATGCAGAACTTTTCCATCTTTATGAGAAGAAGCCCTCTCAAAATACTCATCAAGCAAATGCTTTTCCATACTTGCAAAACCTCCCATCAACCAAACGATACTAACGTATTGCATTATTTTAAATTCATTTAAATCTGTTAAACTATAACTTCAAAGTTGCAACAATCTCCTTTTGGGGATGAGGGGTGGGGAGTGTCAGTGGGTGGAAGGGAAAACTAGGGAGGAAAAAAATAGGGAGTCCATTGATTTATGAGACCATAGACATGCATTATAGGAAAAGGACTACTTAACCTGCATTACACAGACACTGGCCATAAATCAGTTGGGCAACTTAGCTGTGTTAAGTCAAAAGTGTGCAGTTTAATAATATGGCAGACAGACACCAGATGGATTGATCAAGACACGCTCTAAGAAATGGAAACTTCCATTTCGTAAGAGAATGGGGGGATATTAAGAAGTGCCCAGAAGCGCTGCAAAGTGTTTTTAAAGTCAATGGTATTGTTTACTTTCAGAAAATTCGAGTAGTCATACAACCACTCCTATGAAATTGAAGCCAACTTCCTTCTTAAAAAGGGAGAAATAACTGCTCCAGTTTTTCCCTGGAATTCCATGTTTCTTCTGACTTCGGATCACAACATCACATTGGTCAGCACTGCTAACAAAAACCTTCCTGAGCCCAACACAACCTGGACCCCCACTCATTTATTTATCGATTTTTCAGTGCTTGACGGGTTACCTGCGCAGATTGTGCCGACCCTCTGCACAGAGGGGCTCGTGCTGAACGGGGTGTGGGGATGGGATGCAGAGCTAAAAGCAGAAATGCAAGGAGCAGGGCAAGCTCACTAAGGGTGTGAACAGCGGGTGGAAGGAAAGGAAATAAAAGAGAGGCTGCGAGATGGAAACAGAGGTAGGTAAGAGAAGAAGCGGAAACACAAAAGGAGGAGTTGGGAAGAACTTGTAGAAGGAAAAAGCATCAACAGAAAAACAGAGAGGTGGAGGACCTCTCCCACCAAAAGCCAACAAATGAAACCGCCCCAGATGACGGAGATCATCTCAGATGATCTGAAGCACCACCACAGGAGATGAAGTTACACAGAAGAAAGAACACAAAGACACAGCAGCAGTGTATCTGCAAGATCAGAGGAGGAGAGCTTTTTGTTTAAGACTATTGTATTCATAACACCGGCTACCCAGCTAAGACATGACAGCTCTTATCATCAGGCTCTTACACTTTAATATGAGAAAACTGTTTTTAAATTGAGGCCTCAGGGATAACCGGTATAAGCAATCTTATTCTGTGCATCTGCCTTGGCAAATGGTGTGTTGGCTAAGTCTTGTTTAAATACAGAAATATAATCCTGTAATACAAAACGAAAATGATACCTCCAAGGCTAATCACACTTAAATAGCCCTACCAGCCCTTCAAATTCATTTGAAATCCAACTTTATTTCTACCTTGGGAAAGTTTTATTATTTAGTTAATTATACCATTACAATAAATCTCCCAATAGCAACCACACAAACAAACCTGACACTTATTTTCCTATTCTGATCTTTTTTTCCTCAGTGTTAAAATCCCTGTGCTAGCATAAGCACATAGAGATGGAAAGACTTTCAGGGAAATATGCATGTCTTCCAGTGCTGCCTAACAATTTAGAAAGATCAAAACCATCCAACTCCTCCCTCAGCAGAATAATCTTTCAAGTGCTATGTCTGTGAAGATTTTTGTGTTTTTTTTTTTTAAAGAAAAAAAATCTAAGTTCCACATTCAATGTCATCTCTAATTACAACCCCAGCATCTCTGTTGTTTTGAGGTTTATTTACGTCATATAAACACTGATCATAGACCCCGAAAACAAGTAAAGTTTACACAGAACTCCAAAGCTTGGTACAACTGCTCAGTGCCAGATCAGCAGCAGCAGCAGCATCTTCCCAGGCTGCTGCAGCAGATACCTTACGTGAACTGCAGAGCACGTTAAAGAAGTCATGCTTGTGCAAACAGTTAATTAAAATAAATGCGGTAATCCCCCTGCAGCAGAGACCTGCCAGTTAATCAATTATTCAAAAATCATCAATTAAAACAAACATTCAGCTAGTTGTGTCATCAGCTATATGTTTACAATAGCAACACAAACAAAGCCAAGCACTGCTTATAAATCATTGCCAGGATGGATCAAAAGGCATGGTTTTACCTATCCATGAACCTGGATGGGAGACATTTTCCATAAGTATCTCAAATTATATCCAACACCTGCACAAATTATGCCCTGCACTTTCATCATGAGAAGCAGCTAACCAAGCTCATTTATGCATCAAAATAACCTATCCTAAAAGACATTAATTGTAAAGTCAGACATTTCAGTAATTAGAAATGCCAGAAAACAAGTACAACTTCAATCTGTTCCCCGTGTGGCAACAACATGATCACACGGTATTTTCCATAGGGCACAAATCTGACAATGCTCACTTCAGAAGTTTCTGTTTGACAGCACATGCCTGAGATCTTCAATTCCTCTCCAACACCTCTCTGAAGACTTTCTACATTCTGGAGAAAAATCCAGTTTAAAATTAATAATTGTAAATCCTTCACACATTTTCAGAGCTTCCCACTGCAGTGGAAGAGTGGGACCAGCAGCATCTCACACATGCCCCATGTGGCCATTCAAAGGTATCTGCTGCTTTGGGGGCATATTTGACAAATGTAAAGAGAGAAAGTTCAAGGTACAGATTTTGTTAATATGAAATTTTAGTGTGCCACACTTCAGTAAAGCAGACCTCACTAACTTAAGCTGCACACCTGAAAGACAAGAGGCACACACCTGTGCATTACTTACACTTGGGTTAAAGGACTGGCATAATATCACATGGGAACTCTGTGACAGATGCACAGAAAGATGTCAGAAGCTAACCATCAACTCCCTGGACAAGGACATTCCCATTCTTTCCTTGAAATCTGTCTGTATTATTGGCTACAAAGGCTTAATTAGATTAAGAGGTGGTCTTGGGAACTAAGAGTTTCCTTGCACGCTACATCCTTCAGTCATCTCCACATCATGCCAGTGAAGTGAGATCCTTTGCTAAAAGATGTTAATATTCGGTCACACGACTTCTCACAGCCCACCAAGAAGTTCAATGTGAGGGATCTGTGGCCAATATACTGCCAATATACTGGTCTCAAATACGGGATGGCACCACTCTGGCCTCTCTAAGGACAGAGAGAAAGGTCAGAACTTCTCAACCAACACCACAAAAATCCATCATTTCAGTTAATAAAAACCTGATAGCACAGCCAGGCTGTTATTCAGCTAGTGGACTTGCACAGTATAGGAATTACACATTTCACCAATGGACCTCACAGATAATTGTGACATTTCCACTCCTGTCATTAATCAGACCTCACGTTCACTTTTTAGACTCTTCATCCCAGAGAACCTGCTCTATCTAAGAAGCAGCAACTTTGGAGATAACACACACAACACACTTTGCACAGTTAAACTAATCAAACTGATACTATGTACTGAGAACCTTCATCTATGGAAAGATGGACCTCAGCATGAGCAACACAACCACTTATAGTAGTACTCAGGATGTCTATGCTGTACATTTGTTTATCCTTCTCTGCAAGACTAAGGAGTTTCCACACTACATATACTAAGCATAGAGTTAAGTGGCACTGCGTTCTTTGTGTTGAATTACGCCAATCCCGGAAGATCCTGGAAGATCCAGGAAGATCCTTTTTGCTTCTAGTAAGCAGAACTGCCTTGGCAAGCAGTTCTTCAGAACTGACAGGTCTGTAGTACCAGACCATGAAACTGGACAGATTCCAACTCCAGACACATTCTGGCAAGTTTTTCTCTAGACACACAAGAGTGCCCATTCTTTGTCACTGAACTCCGGGCATTAAGCACCAAGCCAAAACAGCCTACAAATCTGTCAAGTCAAACTGTGTTTCTCCAGCTCTGTCATTTTGCTTCTAACAAGCACCATTTGGGTCTGACGAGCATCCTTCGTGATACACAGGCATCACTTCCCATCCACACAGGTCTCAACAAGTGCAATTTCTATGGGCATCTTTCTATACCCCTTTCACTCCTTTCCCAAGCTAACTACAAGGAGGACAAATTCAGAAACCACAGCATCTGTTCAGATGCTGGAACAAACTCAGAAGCCCAGTGGAACCGATGAGCACTCACTAAGACTACCAACCTCAACCTCACCAGCCAAGCAAGGACCACGAGGAAAAACTAAGAGGACTCTAGAAACCCACTGAGCAGGGAGAGATAAAAAAAAAACCAAAACCCCTTTTATTTGAATGGTGCAAAGCAAGTCAAACGTCTTTCATTTTCCACCCTCTCAAGCCTCACCTGTGCAATCTGTATTGGCTGAGATAGAGGGATCTGCGTCATCGGCGTTGCAGCAGAGGCCGAGATGGTGGCACCAGCAGCGCTGTGCTGCTGGCTGGCTGAGTGCTGCACTGCAGCCGCCAGCAACTGTGCCTGCGCCTGTTGGAGCAATAACTGTTGCTGGGCTGGCGTCAACGTGAGCTATAAACAATTAGAAAACACAGCCATTAATAATGCAAAGAGCCACTTCAGCTACACAGTCATTAGCTAGCTCGTTACTAGTTATATTAACCAGACAGTCCCAGAACTATCGCTACGGTTCAGCCACCAACTGGCCGATGACTCTGGCCTTGAGTAAGGACAGCTGGCTACTCGACATGGTGTAGGAACCAACCCAGCACAGTGCAGGAACCAACCTACCACAGGCCTGACAGAAACCAAGCCACACGAAAACAAACATTTGCCCTTACTGGAACCTACAGAACCTAACCTCAACTCCTAAGTTTTCTTCACAACTCTACCAGGAGTTTCTGGGGAAAGGTAATTAAGTAGCAAGCAAAAAAAAGCAAAGAATCAGTATTGCCAGGATTTGAAAGGAAATTTACACCCAGGAGAACAGCAAGCGATTAGCCAGATGAATGCGAGGCAGGAATGCTGGCTATGGCTACTGAACAAACTGATAACACCCCAGCTGCTTCACATTAGCATGAATCCCTGCCATATTCCATCATTTCCATTATGCCCTAAGATATAAGTAAAGAACACGAGCTCCATTTGTTTCTCTCCAAGTCTCCCCATCTGCTTTTTTTTTTTTTTTTTTTAATAGAATAGAGTTGGCAACTTTACATCCCTTCCCTTTCCCAAACACGCATTATCTCTGTGGAACAGGTGGCAGCAGTCCCTCCTTTACATGTAAATGAATCTTGATGCCCATATTTACTACAATCCGTATCTTGCATAGACCTGGTGTTTTGAATGTTTCACTACAGCAGAAAATCATGAATTAAAACAAACCAGTATTTTTGGGGAACGCAGAAAATAATAACATAAGCCAGGTTTTAACAACATATTAAAACGGTCTCGCTTTAAAAGCTTTCAAATGCAGTTCACTGAAAACTAAATAGGATGTTTATCTGCACACTAACATAGGATAAGGTTTAACAATTGAGCCTGAAATTAAGGTATCACTTCATTCAAGTGTAGAGATGATCTAACCTACCCCTTCAGAACATAAATACGTTGTTGGAGAAACTGCCCTAAACACACGAACGCTTAAAACTGAAAAGCTGATTACATAGAAGCTAATTATTTAACCAGCCCTTTCACAAAACTTGTTCTTTTTTTGAAATTACTGAAAGCCTTTACAACAATTCAGAAACACCAAAAAGTCTAAAACAACATTATCTCATATTTACCCCCAAAGTCTAGCAATTAAAAATGCCTCAAAACTGGCAGGTTAAAACAGAAGAGTTGAATAGGCTTAAGGAGTACTAATAGAGTTACTTGAAAAGAAATGTATTTGAGAAGAGGAAGAATTAGCAGTTCCCAGAGTTCTGTTCTACACCCAGCTATCTGAGAAGATTTAGTCTTTTTCTCCATGCCTCATTTTAATCTCGAAAAAACAATAAAAACTCCTCTTTATCACATCAGTGACTGTCTTATCTGTACACACACCAGGTTTCCCTCCCATTGCAGAGTCAAGACTGGTACTGGGAACAGAGAGAAATAATTCGTTCTTTGTTGCTGATGTTTGGAAGCAAATACTTTTGCAACAAACCCCAAATATTAAAGTTTGCTTATTTTCCTAGGAAGACACTTTTCCCTGAAGTTTCCCCCTGTGTCAAAGGAGGTGACACTACCCTTCAGTGAAAGCTCTGAGGATACTGCCAGAGGGAGATACTGACTGCTTTATACCTGGGTAAACCTTACCCCGGTGATCTGTCCTCCGGCCAGCATGAGCTGGGTCTGGGGTATGGCCGCCTGCACTGAAGGCTGCTGGGAAGGCTGGCTTGGCTGCTGAGAGTCCCCAGATTCTTCATTAGATTTAGACTAGTCAAAAAAAAATACAACTCTTTATAGTGTAAAACAGATGTTAATGTATAACGCTGCTATCTCAACACAGCACAATAAAAATCTTTCATCTGCATACAAAAAGCCCTTGGGTTTATTTCAAGAGTGTGTTTAAGCAATGGCTCTATGTGCCCACCATCTCGGTTACGATTGCTCAAACATGTCTGTAGGTAATGCAGTTTAGACAAAGCAAAGAGACTCTCGGGTCTCTTGTAACTCTTGGACATTATTTTCAGGTCTCATTTCGTTTCACACCAACGCAACCGAAGCTGATGCTACCTTTCACCAAACAGAAAGAGAGGGTTGTTAAAATTATTCATTGCCCAAAATCCTGAACAATGGAATGAGGGAAAGGAGATTGTGTTTCCATTTTCTGTCTCTTCATCCTGTACCTCTAACTCATCATACTGTTGGCTTAGATGGAACTGCTCTGAAAAAGCCTCACAGTTTTACCTACCTACAGCAAAATACATAACATACAAAGTGCTTTTAAATAATCAAAGTTTGGCATTTATTTAATTGAATACTGCTTTATTTAAAAAGATTCGAGTTTATTTTGATTTATTTCCATGGTTTGGTTGTTTGTTTTTTTTAAACAAGAAGAAATTGTGAAGACATGAGGGAGGAAATGCAAGTGCATGAAGAGGGGGAGAGAGTTTTATGATAATTAAAACTGGTTATGCAGAACATTAAAATTCTGCATAGATTTGCATATTTTCCACCACCTGTTTTGGGGACTGCAGAGCAGGCTAATTAACATAAAGGCTCTGATTAATTCTGCCAGTCATTGAGCGATAATTACAGCGCAGGACTGTAAACATTCTGCACTGGAGATACAGCCTGTTTGCCAACATCTCTCTCAGGGATGGAAGTTTACCATGGCAACCAAGGCAATTTTCTGCCTCCTTCCTCTTAGAAAGGAAGGTCACTATACCTCCTCTTCTTTCCAAATTGTTATTATGTATAAGTGGGTCCACATTCTACTGCATTTCATGTAATGCACTACCTACATTCTTTAATAACAAGCAATACTGAAACCAGTTTTCAATAAAACTGCATCCCTTGCCCCTTTAATATAGTACTGAGAGGAAGTGGAACATTAACTGATACACTGAAGAGTTCAGTATCATAAAAAAGTTTGAAAGCTTTGTTGTCTCACATACATTATTAAACAACAATTACTCTGACTTATTCTGAAATCACTGTGTTATTTACACAAGCAATCTAAGCTAGCCACATTACAGAGTTAATGTTAGGTAATATTCCTATACTCAGTTACCAGAAGTAAGGAAAAATTGCAAAGTAATACTTGATACGTTTAAAGTAAGTGAATAGATGAAAGAACACGAAATAGGCCTGGAGTTTTACATGGCTTTTTCCTGACCAAAATCCAGCATTAAGTCAGGATCACTGCATGTTTTAAACAACTCCAGTGTCTGAATGCTTACAAACCTGAACCTGATCTACACTTGTAAAACTGTTATTCCTTCATACCTATCACTTGCTAAACCAGTCAGATTGAAAAAAACAAAGTAACATATCATAGGTTAAAAACTATCTCTAGTGGGACCAGGAGGAGCAGCAGAAGGTAACTGTCTTTACCTGTACATTTAAGGACTGAGCAGCAGCCTGTAAACTTGTTCCAGCGAGCTGGACCTACAACAGTGCAAAAATGGAAATGAAATAATGTAGAATCCACAGAAAACTAACAGCGTAAAAAGAACAATCTCCCCACCCACATCCCAGCAAAAACTCCCCCAAGATCACTGCGTGCCCCTCTAACACTTGAATCAGTGAAACAGGGGTTGTGCTCTAGGCTGAAAGAGACCTGTAAGGCTCTTCCACAAGTGTTATTTGTCTACCTCTTGCAGAAGGTATATAGATATTATTATGAATGGAGTTGAAATGGAGCATCCTGGGGTGGGCAGGCTAACTAGTCCTACTCCTGTTCAAAAAATCCAGGCTTCAGAGGAGCCCATCAAGCTCTAGTCATCACCATCCTACTCATATTTCAGAATGGGTCTTACCCCAACACTGCATTCGCCCACTTTCCTACAAGACAGAGGAGCAATCACCTGCACAGCACAGAGCCCAGAGCATAAACACTCTCCCTGAGACCAAGCCATTCAAGTACCTGCAGTCCTCAGCCCCTGAAAAGAAGATCTCAATGCAGAGGACCAGGGACACTTTATAAAGGCTGTATTGATTCAGGTATACTCAGAACTTGAATTCAATGTTTGTGATTAACAGGCCCAAAGAAGGTCTTGTGGGTTAGCAGTGAAGAAAAACGGATGCCTCAGAAAGTGAGATTTTTAAAGAGTGTTATTTTATCTCTAATAAGGATTTTCTCTGTATGACAAATGCTGTATTTTCATTTGGGGAAGACGATTTTAATCAGTCTCGCCTTGTTTCTACCAGCACTCTTAGTTATAAAGAAGGAATGCTATGTAATTAATTACCAACACTTTCAAAGGTCAGAGTTACAGCCTGTAGAGAATTCCTTCTCTGGCCATGTTTGAAAACCACTGCTCATTTGAAAACAAGGTGATATGTAAGGATACAATAAAGCAGAGCAAAATGTAGCACTCCTGCCTCTGTAAAAAATATCCCCACATAAAGAGTAGATATATTTCCAAGCAAAGGAAAAATTGCAGTACATGAAATTAATAACTGAATATTTGAAGAGGCAACCCTTAAAAGTCACCTTGGAAATATTTCCTACATCTCTAAATGAAGGTACTAGACTTACTAAGCATGTTCTACATCTAAGCAAACACTCCCAGAAAAGCCCCTCCTCATCACAAGCAAAATATAGTTTGACACAGTTGATGTAATTTGAGCTTTTAACATGGATTAACAGCGGAGCATAACCTAAACACCACCCTGCCATCCAAAAAATATACTCAGAGATAATACTTCAAAATTACTAAAACCCACATAAAAGGCTACAAATGTATCTCGCTCAGGTACAGTCAGCGTATCCCTGAAAATGCCTCTAAATGGAATTTGGACACCCCTTTCACCACGCAGCCAACATTTTCAAATTAGAAACTGAACTGTTCCTGACTGCTGCCTACAGCCTAATATTTTGCATTAGCCCAGAGGAAAGCACTGTGTGTTAAAGTTGAATAACACCCCACTAACAGCAGCCACACCAGCAGAGGACAATTTCACAATAGATTCCCACACACCTGCAGGTGAATAAAAGAATACCTGAGATTTCCCTTTGAACTGGTTTAAAGAAATGAATCGCACTTTATCCAACATGAAGTTACAAAGAACCTGACAACTGTTTAAATAAATACATTTCTAAAGCAGGATAAAGCACTGTGCTAAACACAATTACAGTCCTGGGTAACAAAACGAAGACTAAAACAAACACAGAATTCTGCAGGACAGCTCCAGGTCTCCGTGTTAAACACACACTGACGACCCATGAACACCAGTCAGCTCCCCTCCACATAAAGGCACCCTACAACAGGTCCAGCACATTCAAACAGTGGCATTCCCTAGGTCCTATATAAACCAATCTGCTAGGAAAATTGCAATTATGTGACAAGACGTGTGGAATGTTCCATACAATAAAACGGCAGTTCAGAGCTCTTAAAAGAGGGCATAAAAGCTTCAGTACTTCAATTATACCACAATAACTGTGCAACCTCAGACCTCAAACATTCAAGGTCATCCAATTAGGTACAGTATTTTAAAGTTTAAACTTGGTGCTGAGGAAGGGAAAGAAATTAGGACATTTGTTTTCATACATCAAGTGCGAACAGATAAAAAAAAAAAACCTACAAAAAATGCCCCTTATACTTCTCTTCACCTAGGGATGCCCCACTTTGCTTCAGCCTACATCTGAAGTTCAGCTTTGATTCCCCAAACACAGCAGCAGCAGAACAGAGGGATAGTATTAGAAGTCTGAATATCATCTGACAAACAGGTCAGTGAAATAACTTTAAGAAAAAATAACCCCTCGCAAACCGTATATGCTTAGTAAGTACGATCAACCTTCTTTCTGGTTACCGTGCAGGAGCAAAGAGCAGTGCTGACTACCATTCAACACCACTTCTCATTTTTAACTAGACAGTGACAGCTTCAGAACCTTGGCAGCTCTTGGGCCAACACAATCCTTTCCCAAAAGGATTAGATTCCATCTTGCCTTTCAATTTGGTATCTCTATTAATGTTAAAAAAAAAAAAAAAAAGAAAAAAAAAGAAATTGAACCAAAAGAACAACCAACAACTGAAAAAAAAAGAAAAAAACCCTCCAAAAACACACGCCACAAAATATATGCATTCTCAAAGTCCCCCAGAAGGTGATTTGTAGCTCTCCTGGACAGGTCTCACCCTACTTTGACATATTCTGCAGCCTAATGCACCCGACTGAGTGCCGTAAGAACTTCTTCCCATCCATGCTATTCAAGCACGTGGTCTACCCAGATGTCCCATGACATGACTCCCCATCGTTCACAGAAAGAGAGAACACAGAACAACCAAGGGCAGCTGCATTTGTACCTGAGTCTCCCCTGCTCGGAGATGGATCTTCTCTTACCTGATGAAGGTGCCCAAGGAAGGCCTGGGCCTGGGCTGTAGAGATTGCTCCTCCGACAGGCACAGGCTGCTTTTGAAAGTCCAGGCCATTTGTTTGCGTGCCTGGAGGAAGAGAGATATTAAAAACTATTATTATTTTTAAGAAGCAAAATAAGAATTAATACTTCTAAGTTTCCTGCTATTCTCTCAATAGTGTTGTCATAGAAAAACACTGAGAGGAACAAGAATTGAATTTTTTACTTAAAGGGAGCTGGGGAAGCAGCATCCCAGCTTTGGTGAAGGAGCATTTGTCAGCTGAACAAAATCAACATCATTCTTTAGCCACTATTACCTTACTCTGTGTACCCTGGAGATATTGAAAAGATGTGCAGATGTGGCATTCAGGGACACAGTTCAGTGGTGGACTTGGCAGTGTTAGGTTAACAGTTGGGCTTGATGACCTCAAGGTCCTTTCCAAGCTCAATGTGTGATCTGTGTTTCTGTATACACCATCACCCCATCATTCTCTGCACAGTTTGAGAACCAAATGGGTGCATGCTGCTAAGATTGACCTGTGTTTCCCTTCCCCATGCACTCTCCATTCAGCAACTGAGGACCACCTTCAAGTTCAGAACGTGCCAAGAGCAAGGTTCATACAAAGTCACCACCTTTCATTAAAGACAGGTAAAATAATATTTGATGAAAAGAGAAGTTCCACACATACACAGCAGTTATGGGCCACAGTTTTACTCTTTTGATAAAAGATACCTCCATGTTTCCATTAAATTCTGTGCAAAGCTCTCATTAGATAACTGCCTGGGCTTGCTTCTGCTTTCACTCCCTTTCATATAACTGAAAACTGATTATTTTCTTACTTTTTTGAAGTCTTCCTCCTAAACAGCTCGGAAAACATGGAAACTCCCAGACTAGCCCAAAATAACCTGGCTGTGAGAAGGGAAAGGAAAATACCCAACATTTTTTCCATAAGGCATTACCATAGAATTCTCTTCTGCCAAGAGGTACTACGAACACAAACTTTTAAGAATCATACTGTGGGGAGATGATAAAATCAACATTAGCAATTATCAAAAAGTGGGTTTGTGCGTTGGGTGTTACTACCCACAGTGGCCAGTAAAAAGAAGGGAGACTCCAAGGCTGTGTGGAATTTCTAGAACAGATGATGCAATCTTTAAAACTGCATGACTGAAATGAAGCAAAACCAGCTTTAGATTTGCATGCTTACTCTTCATGACAATCAGATTTTGTTCAGTGTCTGCAGGCAGGTGTTCAACTCGCTCCTACTTCAAAATGCCTTCCATCATCTACATTCTTTGCCATAAAAATCTGGGTTATCTACTAAGCAAAAGAGTCACAGTTGTCAAACAACAACAGGGGGTTGCTGTTCCTTAGAAACATCTGCAGAAGCAGGCAGGCATAAAATGTGATTAGTAAAATAGACCATCCAGTATTTTACATTGCTATTTTGACCTACAAACAGCTTAAGAGAGATAACATTTCCAAAGATTGGCTCACTGTTCAGTTAAATACAGACCCAATGCAGACAGTCAAGGTTTCTGGCATCCAAGTGAGGGATATTAAGGTGGGCTTTTGAGAGGTGGCCAACGCTCAAGTTTCCAATTCTATGCTTTGGGCCAAGGTTTACAAACTTGGGATACGTATGTGGGGGGCCAAAGATCCACAGATGTGTTAAAAACATTCAAATTTTAAACTATGTAAAATTATTTTGCTTAATAAGTCTGGAATTCCAATTCAAAGTGAATAGAAGGACTAGCACTGGTCTGAACCAATTTTGAATCAATGCAACTTGGTTGCCTTTCCCCAAAGAAAGGTAGATAAAAAAAGGTCTGGGAAGAGGTAGAAGAATCTCATCTATTTTCATCCTTTCCAGTAAACTGCAGAATTCTCTCCCCACAGAAGGCCAAAGGGAATTGGGTAAATATATAAAAATAATTCCCAACAAACAGCTACTGTAATTCAAAGAAAACAATCTACCACCTCCCCAATTTAAGCAGAGGCTTTGAATTAGTTTTCAACCTATGGTCAGGGACTCCCAAGTATGAAAAAAATTACATATAAGAAAACTTATTGTAAGGCAGACACTCCTCATCCCAACTGGAAACTTGCAGGGGTTAAAAACATTACCTGTTTCTGAGAAGACAAGCTGGAAGCCCCACCTTTAGTGAGTGGGTAAAGCTGTTCTAGTAAACTTATCTTCCAAAAAGAGCCTCAAATCACGATACCATATTAAAAGAGCACTACTGAACACGTGTGCAGAAGAAATACTCCAGTTAGCACTTCTCTGACGCTTAATGTGCACACCTGAAATAAGCCTCCTGTCTGACAGCTCTGTTCCCCCTCCCTTCTGCGTGCATCTTGAACTTTCTTTGGTATTTGGAAGCACAGCGTTCCTTCCCCTTTGGATGCAGCCCTAGTTTTGGAAGGAATGCTCCCCGGGTTGCTTGCATTTATCAGAGGATGCCCACGTCTTCTGAGGATCAGCAAGGAAAATTAAGTGAGTCCAGCATACACAGACATATATATATATAAATGTAGGTATAAACGCAAGAGGCCTTGTTTTTAAGGTGCTCACAAGGATGTGACACCACTCCCACAGAATACAAGAAATTTAGAAATCTGGTAAGGAGCTGGAAAAGAGAGCTCTGAGAAACAGAAGCTCAGCACATTCTAAGGACATGGAAAGACCAAAATGCCACTTTCACCCAAGATAAAGAGTTAAACACAAAAAGCCATGATGATTAGTAGGCACAGCAGATGCAATCACAGGCATAGGGGGTTTTAACAATCCCAAGTATTCATGTATCTTTCATCTCCAACTCAAAAGGAGTGGGGCTTCTCCACCTCCCATCTCTACTTTCTTCTTGGTTCCAAGTACATTGCCCATGTCCTGCCCCTCCCAGTGGTGCATAAATAGTTTGTTTTGGGCGCTCCACCTTCAGCAAGCTGTTGGGACTGAGTCAAACTGTAGGATGAAATTTCACCCTTATAGTCGAGGTCCAGTGCAACTTCAGCATGTTGAAATACTGGCATAAATTCAGTCATGTGCTTAGCTACTTCATAGAGTTGGTTTGGATGGAGACTAACACAGTGCCACTCCAGAGAAAGGAAGAGAACACCCTGAACATGGATTAGTTTACTGGAATTGTCTTGGAATTGTACCTGCAGAGGGTAAAGGTAGGACAAAACGGAGCAGGTAAGGTAACATTGCACCTGCAGTCAGGAGAACAACCTAACTCTCAAAATTCAAGAACAAAATCATCACATTTCAGTCTGTGTTAGCAAATTGCATGAGAAAGGAAGAGGAGTGAGGAACTCCAGGTCTTGGGAGTAATGTGCAAGGAAGAACCTGGAGAGGGAAGGCAACCAAGAAGGAAGATTTCAAAGCTGCCTGGAGTGGGTATGTGCACTGTGCTCTGGGACACATCTCCCAGCACCACCAGTACATTTCCCCAGCTCACTATCTCTGCCTGTGTTGAGAGAGAGAGATATCCCCAATACTCAGGGATTGTTGATTCCTTGTCCACATTTACTAACAAGAAGTTTAGCACTAATATTTGCCCAGGATTTTAGCAGTTCAAGAATATTTTATGGTCTCTCTCCCACTCTCCTATAGACTTCCTTCTCATGGAAACTGGAAAATCAATCTCTGGAAATGAAGCAATGCAAACAAGAATCCTTTGAATCTTTCCAAATAGTACACTTACAAAAACTACTATTTTGCTGCTATGTCAACACATGTCATAATACTACAGTTTCCACAGTCATTATAACCTTGGCTTTCATAGTACGGCATTCAAACTGCGTTTAAAAGAGAAGATGCATTAAACAAACAAAAAGGTTGAGATATTCTGGAAAATTTTATGCTGCAGCCCATAAATAGGACATCAAAAAGTTATCCATTTACTGCAAGACATTCTTCTCTTTTTTCCAGTAGACACTACATAGGCTGTCCACCCACAACTGAAGGCTGGAAAAGATTCCTGTAACTCTACAATACAGATGACCAGTTGATCAATTCATGTTCTTAAGAAAACAGCCATACAACAACTCGTGTACTCATACTTTTTTTGTTCTTGTTTTTAATTGGTCTGAAATACGAGCTGCTTTTTCAGATGTTTAAAAGGGAAGTTGAGCTAACACAACAAATTTAGAGTTATAATCTATTTCAGGCACTGTATTGTGACCAGTATATTTAGGGGACTTTACTACATTCCCTAAATAGTCAGAGCACAAAATACAAACCCCTAGTTTGTTAACTTCCATGAAACTTTGCTGTTAGCTCAGAGAACTACTGATATTGTCCTCTTTACCAGTGGCAACTGTTGTTTTCTCCTGAGAACACTAACTCTGCCAGACGTAAATCCTTGCCCTAAATTAATTTCTCCTAAAACTTCCAAGTTGCATCATCTTACTACAGTTTAAAACAGGATTGACCCAAACAAACATCCACAGAGGTTTAAAACATAGACCAGCAGTGTTTACACAGCAGACTCAAGTGATTTACAAATGTCATCGGAAAACAAGCAGTTGCAGAAAGTTAAAAGATAAGAACTCTGAGCTAAAAATCATCTTCACACATTGTCTGGGGAGCACAGGCACTGAAGGAAAATCCATGGCATTTCCAGTTCCTTGGCATCAAAGCTGAAAGCTGACTTTTTTTCACCAAGTATGCACTGAGCCCAGAACCATAATCTGAGCACCCTGATCAGAAGCCTAAAATTTACTCCTGTAAATATTCCTTTCAGAGTTTAACATCTGCCAAGTTGACTAATACAACTGATGCTTGAGCTCCCAAAGAATGTCACAAATGCCATCAATCACTATCTCCAGTGGTTTATGAGCACTATATATAAAAAAACAAACAAAAAAAATTACTTCAGAACAAAGGGTCCTGAAAAATTCTAGATTACTTAAGTACATGTAATTTAAAAAAAGTTAGGATACAAAATTGAGAGGAAAGACTGGAAACATTTAAACTACAGAAGCAATGTTCTAAAGTTCCAAACACCAATACGAGTCAAACTTTTGTAATAACTAACCTTAGCATTAGAGTATAAAAAATACAGATAAAATACTGTATTCCCCTTTTACCATGAAAGGACCTACATGCAGCTTTACAATCCACCCGTTCTGTGTCATGACCCTCACCTTCACAACAAGGAAATATTTGCCTTGGAGAGCCGAGTCAGGGCTCTGCTGAAGTGGGCGCAGTGCTCCTGTGATAATGGACTGACCACCTCTGAATAAGGCAAATCCTCCTCCTAACAGCTCAGTTTAGGTCAAACTGCCGGTGAAAGCTGCACTGAGGGAAGTGTGCTGGGAATGCACTCTGGAGAAAGCGTGTGCAGGGAATTGTGGTTGTACAAGAGGAAGGCTGAATTTTCTCAGGAATTTACACACGACCTCCAGCTACAAGGAGTCTACAGGGATATTTAAAACCGTTGTTCTTGTGATGCCGTTTACAATCATGAAATATTTACAGCCCATACGTATCGGAAATAATGTTTTATATCATCCTAAATCAGTATTAAATACATAATAAAACACTTCCATGCATAAAAAAGAATTGATACCTCTCCCATTAAAAACACAATGGCAATTACAAAACCTGAGAAGCCAGGGACAAAACACACATTAATAAGCAGGCAGAATTCCTCTGGACTGACCCCATGCACTGGCAGAAAACATCCAGCCTCTCGGATCAGTATGGGGAACATTCAGTCACTCTCAGCTGCATTAAAGCTTTGCACAAAGAATGAAGAGACAGTAGTACAAAATGAAATATACTGTTAATTTCATCACAATCTCAGAGTTTAAAATAAAACTCTTATTACTGGACCACAAGGAAGAAAAATAATTTTCCTCATACAAGGTAACTGGCCTCCTCTCAAAGCAACAAGTTCCTTCTCATTAAAATTTTCTCTTCCCAAATGCTATTCTGAGCTCAGAGAAGGTTCTGAGTTAGGTCAAACTATTTACTTTCCATTCAGAACTGTCATTTCTCTTGCTTCCAAAATGAACGTTAAATTACCTCCAAAAAGGAATTAAAGCAACAGCTAGAATGATTAAGCTACAGAGGTTTAACAACCTTCTCCAATGGCTTAGAATCTGGTCACATCTTAAGGATGCACCAACAGGCACACTGGCCCTGACACAATGGTCATTCTTCCCCACCAAATTCCATGGTTCTATTCTAACACACAAGGAAATTACAGAAAAGCTGGGTAATTTTTTTTTTAACATTGAGAAATTAAGCTTTCTCCCTCTGACTTGCTCTTGAGAACTGTTGTGACAGCTTGAATGATATGTAAGATGGAAACAAGATCAGGCATTGGCCCACATCTGCCAGGGAAAATTTCAACCCAAAAAGCAATGACGAAGTTAGAAGTGCTGAACGTATGTTCTGCCAGGAAAAAAATGAGACTACTCATGGAGAGCTAGTGCCACCAGACCTTCTGTAGTATCATAAACATTACAGACAGAAGAAGTGGGGAAGGGGAACCTTATATATAAAGTGGGTAGTGCTCCAGTACAGTATGGTAAATCACTAAAGTGTTCCTAAGTCTCCAAAAACAGTGGGTGTGGGTTTGTTTGGATTTTTTGTTTGTTTTGGGTTTTTTTGATCCCAGTAAACTGGTGAAGAAATCTGGCTTTTAACATTCATTCAATTCCACCAGAAAGTATCTGTGCACCAATTCATAACTCCTTACCTGTGTTCCCGTCCCCACTCTCCATTGATGGTTTACTGGTTTCTGACGGATTGTTCATTCTTGAGTCTGCGTTAAAACAGAAACAAAGATAAACCAATACAGCCAAAAAAACCCATATCTATTCATACCTTTTTGTCTAAGGGAACTACAGAACATCAAAAATTTGCTATGTACTTCACCCTAATTCAGATTATAACAAAAAAAGAGCAACCAGAAGCAGAACACAATACTGAATCTTCCAGTTAAATATTGTTTCAAAAATTTGTATGCCATTATTCCCATATGTGAAAACGTGGTATTAGGGGAATAAAAGACAGCATGCTGGAGGGCAACAATAGGTAGGAACTTAATTTCCAATACAATGAAAGTCATAGAAGAAAAAAAAAGGAGGGGGAGGGAAGGAATAATGACTACACCAAGATTCAAAAACATTAAGTCTCACCACCATGGCCTACATTATTCTTGTGTTTGTTCTCCCCCACCCCACCCTGATAAGAGAAAGGAAATTGTCATTATAATTAAATAGATGCCATTTTTCTACTACTGTGTTTCTATTTTAATGGAACGTCACTGGCATTAAGTTATTTTGTATTTCCTATATATTCATGCAAAACCACGTAAATATAAAATAACTCCACTCCTATCTCCCTCTGGATGAATCTATTGAAAAGTCTGCTCTTGGTTTCAAAGCCTGTCAGCTGAATATAGTGCAAGGCAGAGGGCCTCTCCAGACAGCAGACAGAGAATGGAGTTTCCTTATATAGGAATCTATACAGATGTTCTGTGTACAGCAGCTCTCCAGCTTATTACCTCCTCACTCCTTGCTACCGACCCCAGTGTGCCACATTATCACACACCAAAATTGCACACAGGATCTCAAGGCAGACCAGTTCATAAAATGAAGTATAAGCAAATCCTTAAGCACATTCTTCCATTCCCATAACGAGCTAACAATCAAGTTCAATGAGCTTAAAATGAGCCCTTTATTTCAGGATATTCTCTCGCAAGGTGCTCAGAAGGTTACCTCTGTCATGTATTTTCATCAAAGCAGTGGTTTCCCAAATACCAGTGGAATGAAGAAGAATACAATAACGGCATTAACTGCTGCATCTTTCCCCCAGATAGCTCCAAGAATCCCCAGACACTTCACTGCTTGGCAGTTTATGAAAGCTGGAAATGAGAAGATGGACTTTTGCCATGTACCATTCCCTGCTACCCCCCAGGGACACCAGGGCACAGGAGGGACATGGACCTGCTGGAGAGAGCCCAGGGGAGACCACCAAGATGGTCAGAGGGGCCATGGAGATAGAGAGTTGGTGCTGTTCTGCCTGGAGAAGAAAAGGCTCCATCCAGGAAGACCTTATAGCAGCCTCCCAGTAACTAAAGGGAGTCTACAAGACAGCTTTTTATAAGGCAAAATGGCTTTAAACTCAAAGTGGGCAAGTTTGGGCTGGATATTAGGACGAGAGGGTGGTGAGGCACAGGAACAGGTGGCCCAGAGATCTCATGGATGGCCCTATCCTGGAAGGGGTTCAAGGCTATGCTGGACAGTTTTTTGAGCAACCTGGTCCAGTGGAAAGTAGCCCTGCTTTTGGCAGGGGTTGAAGGGCTGGAGCTAAATGGTCGTTAAGATCCATTCTAACCCAAATCATTCTGTGATTCTATGATCAATATTTTTAAAACTAATATAATTTCCCACATAAAGAACCATGGCAGTTGAACCCAGCATAGCCTTGAAAACCCAGAGGACCGTGACAAGCAGGAAACTTCCCCTGACAAGTTAACACAACCTCTCCAGAGCCTCAGCTCTTCTCAGGAAGTTCCTATGCCTACTCTTACATCTTTCAAATGTTCAGCCACGTGTAAAAGAGATGTGAACTATCAGCGTTACTCTTGGTATAAAGGCAGACTTGTTAAACTGCTCTTTGAGAGGGGGATGCGTGAGGAGAAACTCTGCAGTTAAGCACTGCTGGCCCACACTCCAGCAAAAAGGCTGCAAGTTTTGCCCTGTTCTTCACAACCTCTGCTTAGCACATTCAAGCTGTGACTTGAGTCTTGAAAGGCAGCGCTCTGCTAAGGCTGCCGGTGCAGAACCTCTTGCTTCCAAGGCTCCTTATTTTGTCATTTTCCGTATTTGGATGGCATGACCCACACTCTAGAAACAGAATGTGGGTTCCACTGACTGTGCAGAAATATTTGTTCTCTCTGTAGACAGATCCGTGTGTAAAATAAATACAAAGTACGCTTCTATCTAGATATTGCATACACTTCAAATTGAGTTTATTGTTGTGGCAACAGCACATTTATTTAGAGTAATTGTAGGCAGCATATATTTGGTAAACAGCATTAGTTCATTCTTTTACACACAGATGTAAAAGAAATTAGTTTAGGTTTAGAGAACACTGAATGGGGGTCTTTGCTGTGGATGCAAACATCAAGACTCCTCATCTGACAGGAAAATGAGCAGAGAGTGCTTACAAGTCAAATACATTTGGTTGTGGAAACTGGGCTAACTCATGAGGTTACTGCACGTAGGATGTACTTTTTGAGGTCCAGAGCAGAGGGGTGGCCTGAGCTCACGATACAACTGACCACACAGGGGCAGAGCGCAGGTTGAGATTGACACAACAACATGGGATCCATGCACTGAGCCACTTCAGAAAACTCATGCAAGAAAAACAACACAGGGCCTTTGTTGCAGAAACTGAAGCATCAGAGCCACAGTGCAGGATATGAATGGCAAAAACCCAGGGGAGGGGACACAGGTGTCCTGTGCACAGAACATGAGCAAAGGTAGCAACTCTTTCATTCCTGCATGGCGAGCAAGTTTGCTCAGTTACACAAAGTTGTAACTCCCCTAAAGCAAGCCAAGACGTGCTTTTCTGTCAGACTATGCTGCAAAATAAATCCTTTCAGAAAAGCTTTTCAGTGTTTTCTAGTACTAGACATACACATAAAGTTTACTTAACTACCAAATGCTTGCCTAAATGAGGACTATTTTATTGTAAAGTTCCATCCTTTACAAAGACCTCAAACATTACTATTGCAAAAAAGCAGCAAGTTGGAAGAAGAAACATCTTTCTGGCAGCGCTCAGGTTCAAACGAAGGATAGCATCCATTATTTCACCAGCTGACTATTTCTTGTTCAATCTGTGGGCCTTCTGCATGTAAAGCATCAAGAACAATGGCGCTATTTCCATTGCAAATGGTAGGACATACATCTGAAGCACAAAACTGCTACCAGCAAAACAGACTCATATCCACGGGATACAAAACCTACGGATTCATTATACGTCAAATAAAAAGGCTATTTGCCTTATACATGCTCATACAATTTCTGCTTTAAAGAATAAACAAATGAAGTGGGCTGAAAAAAACCCAAACCCTAATGCCTTCACCTTTTCTTCTTCCTTTAGATCTTACTCGGGTTTTAAATAAAGGCCCTGGGCTACAACTTCTGCCAACATTATCTAAAAACAAACTCTGCAGAAGGAAGGATCGAAAGCAGCAGGTGCACGATTGAAATCAAACTCTCAGGAGTGAATACATTCCGTACTGCTACTCCACTGGCAGGGCTGAGGTGTCACCAGGCAGTGCTGTGCCAGGTTTCACACACCCTCAGGAACATTTCCAAAGGCATTCAGAAGAAAGAAGCAGTGGACACTGGACCAACCTGGAGTATTGGGGACTGCACACAGCCAGTAAAACACAGAAAATCTGGACATGGTTATGTTACTGCTTCCTTTCACCCATTAAAGTGAAACTGCCTAATGCTCCATCAGCACCAGCAATAAATGATTCACTGATGTGCGTGGAAAACCCAGAATTCGATGTGAGTGAAAACATGCCAAGAATTCTTTGGAAATCAATTTTTTTAAAAAACACCTCATACTTAGAAACAAATATATTCAGAAGTCAGCTTTAAAATTTACCATACTAACATACATTCTTTTACTTTGACATATAAGTTCTTAAATGAACTTATATGACGGAATGAAAAGAATCATAAATGTAAAAACATATCCACAAACACACACACACACACACACATAGAGCTCTGTGGAAAAAGCCTTGAAAATAAATAAAACCTATTGTAAAACTGGGATGATCCATTACTATAAATAACTTTAAAAGACATGAAGAAGAAATTATGGCATGTCTGTTCTGCAGTCCTGGTGGAATCTCGGCACAGGAAATATATTATCCCAGTAACCTTAAGAACAGCTTGCAACGGTATCAATGGCAACCACTGTGCACTCCACCTTATTTTCTATTACGCACGGAGAACCTTGCTATATTAAATATACACAGACATAACATACATTCTGTTGCGGAATTGCTCAATATAGTCACTGAATTCTTTGAGACTGAGGCTCTCTCTCATTCATTTTAATGCCATAAAATTCACAACACAGGGATATGCAAGTCAAGTCCAGTGTTTGTTAGAAGCCAAATGCATCTCAAATTGAAATCATAAAAGCAAAAGGTCTGTATTAATATCATCCAAGTCCGTGCGGTGGAAACGAATTCTCCTGGAGCGAGGGAAAGGAGGAGGGGGAAAGAAAAAACCCCACCAACAGAAAAACAAGCAGTGTATTTCCCTGGTACAAATCTAGCTATCTATCTACCAGGCAGCTTCTTGCTGCCGATTCAGTGGTGAGCCTCAGCCTCCCAGATACCCTCTCCAGCCTCTGCATATGTGATTAAGCCTCTATGCATAGTCAATCTCGCAGCCTCCGTGTCCGTAAGAAAGAGCTGAGCTGGTACCCACCTAGAACGTAGTCGCTGCAGTCCAGCATTGCTGTGGTATCCTCTACAGGTTCAGAGAGTCCAAGGAACGGGAGAATGGCAATTTCTATCAAATCTACACTACGGCTCTGACCGAACACGAAAGGGAGTGGGGAGGTGGGGGGAGAAATACAACTTCAGTTACACCATAGCAATCTTCAACTGAACAGGGAAACTTCAGTTGCTGTGTGGAGTTTTAGTCTCTCCTACTAGCTGTGTCTGACATTGTCAAGGCGACTGAAGCGTGAAAAGTTCCCCTTTTTGTAATAAAATAGAAACAAAGATTGCAGCTGGCAGTTTCCATAATGAAGCTTAATCAGTATGCGCCTGATTAGGGCCTTATGCAAATCTCCTCTCGTTAGCACAGCAGCCAGCACTTTGAAGTCCATGAACAATTCATTTGCAGAGTACACTGAAAGCACTCCCTGCATAATTTAAATCATGGTATAAATATTTATCAGCTCATTTGCATATTAATTGGCAGTGCATGAAGGGAAAAATTATCTCCCGAGTGCCAGCATAATAATTAGGGAACAAAATGAATTTTCTTCCAATAGCTTGGCTTCTCAGCCCTAACTCAAGCACAGTACCACAGGGGAGCAGGGAGGGGAAGAGACAGAGTTCTGTTCAAATGCCACTGAAATGACACGTACAAATTAGAAACAACTCTACAGACTTAAGCACCTTTAATCTTATTCCTGCTGGCAACAATAACTTCAGTAATAAAGGGGATTTGGAAAAAGCTTTCTACACAATCCAAATAATCCCACGAAAACAATTAACAAGGTAGAAGCCGAACACAAAGCTGTCAAACCAGTGCCTGCACATCTGCGTGGAGTTTTCCACATCCGAACATGCACTGTCACAAGAAGGTCCTGGGCAGGAAAGAGAGTACGACACCAGAGCAAGGGAGCGGCACGATCCCCTTTAAACAGCTAAAGAGCTTGGTGATTCATTATCGGGTAATCCCTTTGCCACGGCCAACTTAACAGCAGTGGATATGTCAAGTATTGTGTAACATTTGACACCCATTAATCTATCCCAAGTGAAATCAAAATAGATTTGGTCTTTTGCTTTCCACAAACACCCAAGAAAAAAAAAAAACAAAACAAAACAAAAAAAAAAACCAGAAACAAAAATCTATTACTAATCCTTTCAAACGCATACACAGTATGGCTAAATACAGCTTACTGTGGAGCTATGGTCTGTGAAAGGGGCACGTCACACCCATGTTGCATCTTTGAACCATTCAATGATAACCAGAACGCACTACTGCTGTGACCACAAAGTACACTGAAGCACTGGAGAACTGGGAAGAGGCTTTGGTTCGTGGAGAAATCAATCTTCTTTTCCAAAAGTGGTCCACAGAACCAAGGGGACTAACTATAAGGCTGCATTAAACCATTTTGAATAGTTTGTTTATCACTCAAATACTAGTGTCCTGAACAGCAAAAACATTTATATAAAAAATTCAAATGTGACATGAACATCACAACATTTAATATTCTATATTGTGACCAGGAAAAGGTAATGTGATGATGCAGATGACTACAGGGTTGAGCCACCCACTTCCAGATGTTAATGTGATTTCAAAGAGTAAGTTGTTGGTTTTTTTCTTTGGAAAAACCCCTGGCTGTACTTTTCTCCTCCTCATTTCTGAAGTGAATTCAAGCACCGCCTCTCCAAACAAGAGGGAGCGAGAGAAAAGGGACTTCTCAATCATCCAGTACTGACTGGAATTTATTTCCACGCTTGACCTCTTCTTCTGTTCAGGTTCGTATCTCTACTTAACACAAGATGTTCCCAGCTATATATTTAACATGAGTGATCTACACTTGAAAAAGATTGCAAGAAGAGAAGGGAGAAGGTGCTCCCTACTGCCGGGAAACAACTGCGTGTACTGAAAAGGTTTTCCTAATACCTTGTTTCCAACTTGGTTTTCTACTCATTCACGTGTCCCTTTGAGACCTCTGAGGCACATCTTCATGGTTCACAGGCCTTCACTAAACCTCACTCCTCCACACATGCTTTTGGAGTGCACTGGGAGATAATCTGTTTGCTTCCTTGGAAGAGCCTGGACACAAATGGTGTAACAAACCAAGCCCTCGACAAAGTGAGTGTTTTAAGCGGTGGCTGGGCTGAGGCAGCCAGCACAGAGAGGGAGGACAGCAGTGCTCTTCTCTCTGGGGTCCTTCTGGGAGAGAGTTGAGCTGGAGGAGCACAGGTGCAGCCTCGGGAGCGCAGGACCACAGGAAGTGACCGTTGAAATGGGGCACGTGTGTAGTGATGGGTGACAGCAGCAAACAGCACAACCAGGGAAGGATGTGCCTGAGGCAGCCTTGGGCAAGTGTGGTGGTGCTGCCATGTCAACACTGCCAACAAAGACAAGGTAGAAGGTTTCTTCCCGTTCCCACCTGTGCCAATGAACCTGCCTCACAAGCATCAATTCCCACACAAAAGTCCATTTGAACTGTAATGTTCATTAACCTTTCAATTAGAAATAAAAGCTTATACGCTGCCCTGTCAAACAAAAAAGACAAATAAAAGAACATCAAACACCACAGAAAACCCCCAAAACCACACTGTTCTCCCACTTCATTCTTGGACAATTTTATTATCTCGCCCTCTATGTGTAACTTCATAGAATCATAAAATGGTTTAGACTGGAAGATACTTGAAAGATCATCTAGTTCCAATCCCTCTGCCATGGGCAGGGACACCTTTTGCTCGATCAGGTTGCTCAAGGCCCCATCCAACCTGGCCCTGAACACCGCCAGGGATGGAGCGTCCACCTTTTTTCTTTTTAAATTTACCACTACTACTCCAGCTGCTCCCCTTGTAGTGTGCGTGGTAGAAACCATCAAAGTTCTTAATTTTTGGCCAAAAAACACCCTACTGATTCATTTATGCCACACTACTGCAGCTACTTATCTGGGAGTCTTCTGAAGAAGGCCTGAAGACACAGGAAGGAAAATGTTGGGGGGGCAGTGGTGCATCCCACCCTGCTCCAACACCAGTGGTGGAATATGTTTGTTTAAGGGTCTGTTTAGGTTCTGCCACACCACTGTCCATTCTTTTTGTTCTGGCTTCTTATGTTAGAAGTTACTTAACACCCTGAACCAAAGTCATACTGCTGCTATAAAAGCAAAACAGCATATGGGGCTGTGCCCGCAAAGTTTCATTTTTCCTCCAAAGGCACCTCTCAGAGGAGAAACTGGTGCAACTTGGGATCATCAGGGTAAAAAGCCCTCCACATCCTGTGCAGTTGCAGGTATCTCATAAAATGCTTCTCTCCTCTTCACCCAATTCTACAGTTCTGACATCGATGATTTTTTTTCTCCCGTAACTCTGTTCACACTCTTCCTTCGAACCAGGGGAACTAAGCCACTAACACAGGTATGACAAAGGCAGATGTTCTTCAGCCAAACCCTTCAGGGTCTGCAGGTAACTCTTGAGGAAACTCAACCCCGTTCACTTCTTTCTGTCCCTCTTTACATATCTTCCATACCTCCCCTTTTCAAATGAATGCTTTCCTTTTGCTGTTCGTCCCACCAATACATCACTTTATTTACTCAGTTATAATGACCATACCTAATACAGCAATACCTCTGTTTTTGGAAAGGGAACCTCATCTTTCCCTGCAGGCTGTGCAACTCTTGGTTAGACCCCCTTTTACATCTTCTCTTTTATTTATTTATGATGCTCAATTGACTGACTGTAAATTCCACAAAATTATTTCCCAATGTCATCTACTGTAAATAAGTGTTACAGACAGTAAAAGCTGTTACAAACTAGGGTTAAACCCTTATCTTCAGATGGTTAAGTTTGGTTTTTTTCTTGAAAAAACACAAGGAAAAAAAAAACTCAAACAATACAAATGAAGCTGAATTAAAAGGACAAAGGACAAAGATATTATCAACATTATTCTACTCAACACATTTACAGGGGGAAAATAATCTTCACTTTTATATGGATGTGTTTCCATATATTAGTAAAACGTCACTTACTACATGCCCTCCTGTGACAGCTAAGAAATTTCTGCCCCTAGCCAGCCCAGTGACAAGCATGACCTTTGCAAACTTCAGGAGCACACTTTCTGGTGCAACACGGAGACATCACCCAATAAACCAATAACTCATTATCTCCCCTTTGAACAGCCTACTCGGAACGCAGTGCAGAGGAATCCATACAAATGGAACACAAAACGCAGCAGAAGGAAATAAGGTATCACCTGTAATGTTCTGCCTTCATTAGAACATCACAACCTGGGACATTTTACCTTGAAGAACCCCTGAAGAAGAGTGGCCAGCAAAGCTCTGAGAGCAGCGCACGACAACACGATGCCACCCAACGCTGCAAAGCCCAGAGCGAGCTGCTCGCCCCATGCACCACACAGAGCTCCTACATTCCAACTCATGACATTTCCGAGTCTCCATCCCACAGGCCAAATGAAACCTCACAAAAACCTCGACAAGCAGAACTGCAATATGCAATTAAAAAATAAAAAAAGTTAACAAAAATCACATACGCATCAACAAAATAAACTGTTACTAAAGTTGGTGCAATCCTCTTTGAGCAATTACAGACAGGCAGCAGGCTCTTTATAGTTGGGGCTGCAAATTAGGTTCTAATTTTAGCCACCACCTTTGACTTTGGCTAACAGAATTGATTTTATCTGAAAATTGGTAAAGCCAAAGAGTGGTTGTCCAGAAAAGTCAAATAAAATTGGCCTGTTTTAGAATTACCCATCATTAGGCAATTGCTATGAACTGGAATTTCAGTCTATGTCTAATTTTAACTCTCACAAACTCAAAACGTAACTATCCTTTAAAACTTTCCACCACACAAAATACCTTTCAAAATTCTTCCGTGTATGGTTTTTGAAGGAAATTAAGTACATGGAGAGCTAAGCAATGATGCTAATTTATGTTATCAGTGCAGGACAGCAGACACTCATAAGCACCTGACACATTAATATAGAGGGGTTTGTTTTTTTAAGTCTCAGCTTATTATTGTCCACAGAAGGTAGCAAACACCATGGCCACAACAAACTCATAGTACAGTTCCACCATATCAGGAGGGAAGAAAAAAAACAGGGGGCAGTGATAGAGGAGGAAAAAAAATACCCTTATTCAAAACCGACAGAATAATAACTTTCACAAGCAAACTGAGCCTTATTTGAAACTCACAGCTAATTCTGTCACACTGGAGCATCATCTGAATAGTCCTGCCCTTCCCTGACTGCCTACAAGTCATGGCACTTAAGAAAGGATCCCTATTATATTTACATAAAAGTTTTTCTTTCATTCTGTTGAATGTTTTCTTTTTCACGGCAAAGGATATAAATTCAGTGCAGTCAACCCTTGCTGTCTAAGTAAATATTATTGTCATAACATTTACTTAGAAGTTATGGAACGTTTTGAAGATAGCAAATGTTAGGTCTTTATATCTCCTGATTTTAAGCACATTCATATTATGTTTTCAAGGTTTTCATGACTATTTCATAATGGCTTGAGACCTTTTCTGTTTGTTTTTTATTATTATTTATTTACATGCACCAAGCACTATGTCATGAGCACTGACTCCAGGAACTTAATTAAAAAAAAAACACCCGAAGTGCCACACATTCGAGACAAATTTGTGTTATTTAACTATCATGTTTCACCTGTCACAGAGCTGTTGCACATGAGCACGTTTTATTGTCTGCAGGGCATTCAGCTCCTTTCAGTTTAACTAGAAGTTAGCATAGAAAATGAGCAAACCCTGCTCTGATTCCACCACACCTGAGGTATGGTTCTATGCCATTGCATATATATTGCTCCAGTAAACTGGCGTTTGGAAAGTAGTATCTAAACTTAAGCAGGATTTTTTTTATTTTAAAAACGCAAAAATTTCTTGGAATGTAAATATTGTACGGGAAACGCCTGTTTTGAGTTTTTCATCTAATTTTCTTTTAAAATTACTTGTTTGTCAAATGTAAAATACTTCACACTGACCAGTATTGAACACCTTGGGCAGATGCACATTGCATTCTATTACGATTATGGGACCCGCACGCCTCACATTCCTTTTTAAAAAAAGTACTGCAGGACACAAAATAAAGCCTGAAGTGAAGACTGATAGTGAAGTTACATGAACAAAACACAAGGGAGGGCTGAAGAACAAGATCAGTAAAATTTCAATGTTTATCAGGATAAGAAAAAGGAGACAACTTTTCAAATGAATGCTTTCCTTTGGACACAGGTGTATTTTATAGCAGTACTGGGGGGGAAAAAATGACCAAGTCATCCCCCCTCCAAAATCAACCAAACAAAAACCACCTTGGAAAACTTGCAAGCTTTCCATAGGATGCTGCAACTTGGGGCAGAGGGAGAACTTGGAGCACCACCAGGCACCAGCCCCCATGAGGAGTGGAGTGATCCCAAAATTCCCCTGGCAGGGAATGCCAGCCAACCCTCATGTACCCCCTGGACCTAAAGTGGGGTGATTGCCTTCCACACATGCAGTGGCTGCTGAAATTGTGCACACGATTGAATGGAGAAGGTAAATGCAGGCCATGCTACTGAAACACCAAGTAAAGAGGGTGGCATAAATATTGCTAGTTTCAAACTGGTATTGCAATACACACTAAAAATACCAAATATTCCAGTAAAATAAATATTAGCTAATATGCAAATCACAACATAATTGATCTGACAACACATGAAAGGTACTTATGCCAAGATCAAATATTGAAAACAGTATTTGTTTAAGCAGTTGCATGACCTATTACATTTTGGAATGCACATACAGTGATGCTTCCAAAAGCATTGATTTTGCCTCCCCATGTCCACTCATGCAGCAGGAACAGGCCCTGAAAGCTTAAACCCATTATTTTAAAATTCACCTGTAAATCAAAACATAATGCCTTATGCAAACACACCGTTCCTCTGTTCTCCACTTTGGCAAAGTAGCAATTACTAGTCCAGCTTGATGAACAGGGGCTCTACAAAGAAGAGACTAATTCAATACATGACTTAACCACACAGCACTGGTCAGTCCAAAACCCAGAGTCTCCACACTACTGGTCATTCACTACACTACAGGTCACCCTCAAAATACATAAATCAAAGTCACAGGTTTAAGTTTACTGTGATTCCTGCTGCAGCCAATTGGATTCATCAGGATCATCAGCACAGACATTATTAAGCTCTGGTGAGAATCAGAGTGTCTGACAAGCAAATTAACAGAAAATAGCACATGCAAAATCTCGGCAGTTCATCGTATGAATTGCAGTTGTGCGGCTGTTATCACCATGCTCTGCAGGAACTGCTTGTGCTCCCTCTTCCTTAATAACTATCTCAAATCTGAAGGAGGATATTGCTTTAATGCCCTCAGCACACTGATACAGACACTATTAACACCTGTAGGAACCACAAGACATGTCATGAGAACGCTTCTTTCTGAAGCTTAAATTATTTGATCTCAAAAGAGGAAAAGGCCAAATTCCAGACAAGCTGCTTTGTATGTTACAAATCGAACAAAAAATTGCCAGATGCAAGATCTGAAGAAAGAAACAGAGTTATTCACACTGCAGACACTGATGCCATCCATCAGCACATCTATCCAAGTACCTATCATTCTGGATGGTCAGAGCTAATATAAGACTGTATTTGCTGTCAGACAGGAATAAAAATACAAATCCAAACCAAACCAACCAAACACTAAATGCTTGGGCACCTAGGTCTTTCATTCACAATAATTTAGGAAGAGTAGAAAGTGAAAACCACAGCATAACTACACATACGAAGCACTATCTACAGGGGCTTTCCCAGGAAACGTTCACCAGCCCTCTCTTGCCCGGTTTAGCCCCTATGCTGTGCTAAAGCAGAAAAGGCATTGACTTGTTTTTCCAGGAAATAACCACAAGAAGGGGTTTACTAGAAGCGGTGCTGAAGGGCAGGCAGTAGGACTGACACCTGTGGCTGTGTTTGCAGAGGATTTGCTGGGAAGACACGCACATTTGATTGGCAGGCTCATGGACTCACCACTGAAGACAGGAATGTCTTGTTCATTTCTCCAACAAATCAGAGAAGAGGTAAACTTTTCCACACTGACTCACTTTCTGTAAATTATTTTGATTGGAAGTGTTGACAGATACAGAATCCTTTCAAAAGAGATTCACGATGTACTCAAAAATTACAGAGTGAAAGAATCCAACTGAAAAAATAAGGTCAAAAGGCCTAACTAAAGTTTTTTTTAAAGTGATGCCCAGAATACTTTAATTCTTAACTGCCCCTTTCTCAACAGAACACAAGTTTCATATATGTTTTCACAGACAAACCAACAATTAAAAGCAGGACACTTAATTTAAGGTCCTGAAGAAATGCCTGTCAGTACCACGGCCATGGGCCATGAATGCTCAGTCAGCAAAAAGCCAGCACTGCTTCCTCTTACACAACTACACAAGAGAATTGGCCTGTCTGAAAACTACTCCAACTGCAAGGAGAAATACTAACCCAAACCTGTTTTTTAATCCAAGGGGAGAGATGTTCCCCCTGCTGAAGCACAAAGACAGCAAGGACGCCGAAACAAGCAACTAGGAGAGATGTTTTCAGCAGGAATATCGCCTTAAAACTTTTACAGTCTACAGTTTAGGTCCACTGGTAGGTTACATACCCATCTTATGAACTCTATCACACAACCTGTGTGACAAACCAAAGAAATTAAACTCTCACTGCTATTTATTACCTCTTTGAGACACTGACTCTCGGCCCTAAGGCTGACAACTTGTATCACTTAAATATGCACATACCCCTCCAATGCCACTCTTGAGAATACTCTTTGTGATTTCTGGTCTCACACACACCATTTGTGTGACTCCTAAACTGCAAGACTTAACTAACTCTATAATCACTCATTTTCATCAGATGTGTTGAAGAAGGCATTAGAACTACATGGGGAGTTGTTGACGAGAAACAGAAGTCGCAGCTCCAATTACACCAGTAGGTTGTTTATCACAAACCCCAAATTCAAGGAAATGTTCACTGAAGAATTTAAAAATACCTACTAGTAACCCTAAGATACCATTGTAGACCAAGCTACAGGAATTAAAGCAGTGCACCATATAAATGTCTGACGCCACTATATAAAAAGCCTGTAGGTTGGTCTACAGCATCACAACAGGCTGAAAACTGGAATCTTTAGGGCAGACCATGGCTCTGGTGACATTAACAATAAATCAGAACTGAAAATGTTTACAAGCAGACAACCAGACATTAATCCTCAGAATTTTTATATATGTATACATATACATATAGAGGAACTTTATACGTTTACTATATAAACATATATACTTTATGCATTTATACATATATGTTATATATAAAACACAAAATATTATATATATAGTATACACAGCATGTTTACAAGTAAGGCTTTTTTTAAAAAGCTGAAATAGTGATCTCAGATTTCTCAAAGCTCCTTCCTAAGCGTACTGTTCTGAACACAGTTTACATATTCTGTTTTCCTGCAGAAAGGTACCAAGGCAGTTTGCCAACCCAGAGGAAGAAACAGCATAAAGAGCAAGTCAGTATACAGTGTTTTCATTGCCTCTGTCCAGTCCTGGTCAAAAGGCAAGTTGCTGTTGTGAGAATGAACAAGCGAGAAAAAAAGTAAAGTGTTCAAGTGCCAGGATACCATCATCCCCAAAAATCCAGCCACAAACAGCCTGAGAGCTGCCAGCTGACCATCGCTGCTGACACGAATGAAAATCATTCCCCAGCCTTCTTAGGAAGTCACAGTCACCACTGAAAGAAGAGCAATTCAGTATTCGGAAAAAAAAACCCCTCAAGTAAGCTCTTCAGCAACACTCAATATTGCACTGACATTTTAATACTGTACTGAGTTGATCCAACATGCCATTTTAAAAGAAGGACCTGTATTCCATATTCCCTCACCACCACAGGGAGATAACTCATTAAAAATGCAGAGAAAGTTTGCAAATTCTCTGGGATTTGACTAAGTCAGAGGCAATAACACAAAAAAAAAAAAAACCAAAACCCCCCAACCCTCTGTGACATTACAGTTCCAACAAGCCTCACAACACTGGCAAAAGGCATGAAAAAAAGGCTACAAAATTCAGAACGCTGCATGAGTCTGCAAGAACCGTGAATACGAGCAGCTTTTCCATCCAATGTGACAGTCTCAAAATGACAAGCCCTTTTTTTGCCTGCCCACCGGCAAGGCTACACTCCTCTTTTCTTCTTTTGAATTTTCCCCAACTTAAATTGAATGCAAATAAGCCAGGTGTGGTCCCCAGAGCAGTAATGTGCAGATAGTCCCCACCGAGTTCCCATAGCAACTTGCACAGCTGGCCATGAGAAAGAGGTTGTATCTGCCTCATATTGGCTACAGAGTTTAAACACTCAGCGAGCGAAACACCAATTACGGCACCTTGTAAAGGAAACATCTACTAAAAAGCACATCCATTTTTCCTTGATTAAAACAGGAAAATAAACCTCTGGATATGCTCCTAGTTCAGCAACTGCTCAGCATGTAAAGTGAATATCTGTTATTTACAAGAGGCAATGCCTGCAAAGGAAATGGCTTCTCCCTTCTGCTGCAAGGTACTGAAGTTTAAGAAATACTACGGCATTTAGAAAACGCCTGTTATTCTGCACCTTGCCATCAAGAATACACACTTCTCTGGAAGAGGGAAGTCAGAAACTCAAATCCTTCTGGACAAGTTTTAAGACTTCCGCAAGACAACACCTGTCTGACAAGTGCTTTGTCATATTTAAAATTTTAATTGTACTCTTTCTGTACCAGCTTTCTAAGTTTCATTCTAAAAATCCAAAGTGACTGACAGACAACAGTTCATCACGTACAAAACCTATCCTTTGTTCCTTACCTACAAGCACAGATCCCCCTTCTATTCACTCCACATCCTGCACGCACAGCTTGCTACTTCTGCATCCAAGCCTGCGACTCCTCTCCTCTGCTCACACTGTGGCTTCAGGAACAGCCCTACAGGCTTAGGGAAAAGGGCCTGTGTATCCCTGCTGATATCCTACAGCTCTGGGGAAGCAGGAACCAAAAGTTACTTCTCAGGCAAGAGTGCAGGAACGCAGAAGGTACCTCAGACACTGCCCACCCTCCTCTGCCCCCAGTCACACATCACAGATGTTCTGGGACAGAGATGTTGCTAAAAACCAAGTAACTCTCAACAGATTTTTCTCTGCCACAAATCCACACCAACACCCCTGCAAACTTTTCGGAACCAGCCTGCAGCAAGGAGTCCCATGGAGTATGCACTGAAGAACACTCTTTTTTTATTTTGCTTTGAATCCATCTCCTTTTGTAGCACTCCTTCCATTTCCCCTACTTCTTGCACAAAAAGAGACCGTGAACTGTAAGCCTCTATTCCCTCTCCATGACACTTCACCAACTTCTGTCATACTCCCCTTTAGCTCTATCTTCAAGGATGATAATCCCAAGTTTGCACAGTTGTTCATAAAAAGTGTGAATAAATTCCATAAAATAACTCCTAATGCTGGTTTTCTACGTATTTACTTCTTTTAATGTATGAGGAGAAGAACTACATGGTGTGCAGCACCCAAGACAAAGAAGCATTAATGGATTGTGGCACAATGCTATTTTTTTCTTGTGTTGCTTTGCACTCTGATCTTTTCTTGGTAAATCCAAGCATTTGATTTGCTTTTTGACTACTTGTTGTGCATGAAAATACAGTAGTTACTTCCATGAGAAATCATAACATGAAAGATCTTGTACCTGGAGCATTAAGAATGCCTATACAACTGCACATGAACTCAAGATCTTATCTCTAACTTATTCAGCTTGAACTTAATATCACTGAAATATCATAATCCATTCGATTTGGTTAAAATAGGACAACTGTTTGTGAGGGAGAGTGGAAATAAAAAGTCAGAAAGAAATAACACAAGCCTCTTTCCTTTTAAAATCTGCCAAACATAAAAATAGCAACATGATGCTTATCTGCTTCCAAAAGAGCCCGTAGTTGATAAGAAACAGACTCAGTATCAGTCACTTTTGTTTGTGCTGACTTTACAAAATGCCTGTTCTTGTACCTGGCTTAACCACTCCCTGTAAGTGCTGCCTGTGTTTCAAGGAGGGCATGGAAAGCTTACCCAGGAACATCCAACTTCTCACCTCACAAGGGGCCACCATTACGTCAGTTGTCACACATGAGAATGTACATTTATGTATAAAAGGAGAAATACAGGCAAAGAGCAGTTTAATGAGCATACTGGACATCACCTATAAATTTTATTCATCCATCAACATATTCATAAGACATTGTCCACCTGTGAGCTTTATCCATTACCCCACCTGGGGGAACTAGCCTTAATCCATCACCACCTTAAAAGCTGCTCGTTTGCTTAAGTAGATTTAGTTTTCTTCTCTACTCTTTCTGCATTCCCTTCCAAAATTCTTTTCAGACTAATCAGCAGCACTTCAAAGCAACAGCTGAGCTGGTGGCATTAGAATGACCAGGGAAGCACACAAAGCTTTAGCAGGGTATGACCACAGAGCAAGAGAAACATGCCATTTAATGTTAAAAATGATGATTCTAAGCCCACTCAACTGGGCGGGGGGGCTCACAATTCATTAGAAGGAAGAAAAAAATTAGTATTCCTCTGTATACCTGGTATAATTTGCACTTTAAGAGCCACACCGTATTAACAGTCCATTGCATGTTACTAAAAGCCAAAGAATTAAAAACTGAAGGCTGTCTGTATTGCAAGCCAATAGGTTTACACCATTTACAGAATGAAACAGAATGGACATGCAGGTGGCAGAGTCTGGAACCTGAGAAGCTGAAAAATGAAGAGGCTGTGAACTGGAAGTGAACATGTAATTTTGAAAGAATTAGTACAGCTAACAGTGGTATAACAAATAAATATTTAATGTCAGGTGTTAAGGAGGCGACACTCCAAATACCAATATGCAAGTGCATGCACACACACACTCTCACTCATATGTATCCTTTGTACCAACAAAGAGGCCAGTTTTGTACATCACAAAAATACAGAAGATTTAAATATATATTGATTCTGTCCTTTACAGCTCTTATCTCCGCTGTGGTTTCTATTCATGACATTTGATGCATGCTGAGGACAAGCTTGCAATGAAATTGCCCCTATGCAATTTGAATGTCATTTGGCCTCATCAGTACTAACCCTACACATGGTACTTGCTCATAAACAACTTCCATAGGGAAAGGGAGAAGGCAACAGAGAGGAGTGAAGGTTTTGACTTCTGATGAGACCTGGAGATGAGCACAGCCTTTCTGTAATAAGGGAAGGTCATCAAGCTCTCCTGTGTAACTTCAGCCTCAACTTACAGGTGATGGATTAAGAACACTGTATTCTCATCAGTGCACTCCAAGAGACAGAGCTATATAACTTTTTGTTTGCTTTAGCTCTTAACTGGCAGTCCCATTTCTGTAAGTATAAGGCATGCTTTGAGACTGAAGTCACCTAGGACCAGTCTCCAGCAGCTGGATTTTGTTATGCACCTTGGGCTGGTTAAGGAGTCTTCCTCAAAGAGAAGTCCCTTTATGTTCTGTGAGTAAGTCACAGTTCACTAAGTCAAACTTCGTGTGACCAAAGATTCTGAACTTGAAGTTCAGTTTGACAGGCTTTGCACACGCTGAATCCATCACAACTCTGCTCAGAAACATCTCTGGCTTTGTCAGCAACTCTTCCGATGTTACAGATTTCCTAGCAACATCATAAGGTTAGACTCAACTGTGTTTATAATTCAAGTATTCTAATTGCTATCACAGGTACCATCTCACTCCAAAACCCATTTTTGGACTGTAATTCATCACAATTCAACTAATTTTTAGAATGTATGTATTTCAGAGCACAAGCTCCTCTATCAAAAGTGAAATCTACATCTTTTCTGCCACACGTTTAGCGGACAGTGTATGTAGCTAAACTAAAATACATGGGTCAGTTCCCAGAAAAACAACTGGTGACTCTTACATCCCTTCGCAGGAACTGACCTGACAGTTGCAAGTCCACCCATCTTTGCATCCTATAAAAACTTTACCAGTGACGTTTCCGTATTTCTTCCTCACCACTGGCAGACACGGAAGAGTACTTGCTGAAGAAAAAGACACAGCTAGTAGACTTTGACTTTCCATTAACAACTATATAGAGATTTTTCAGTTATCCTGTCCTTAATCCTTTTAGTATGTGTTACTATTGATTTTGTATCACTTTAATTTGGTAATCAATGAAGTAAGCCATTCTAAATCAGATACATTATAGAAGAGTGCATTTTATCAATACAATTACAAAACAGAGCTTTAATCTTAACAAGAACTGAAAAAGCTTACAGCAAATTCATCTGAAAAGACTTTCTCTCCTACCGCAGAAGACTGTATGAATTGACATTAGATTATTTTTATTGACCAAAAATTGTCTATCAGCAAATAAAATTATCTAGTCACTCAAGCAAGTGCAACTGACCTCCAGCTTTTAAAATAAAACTGCCCCATTTTTTGACATTATTGATGCACTCATTTTTCCACTCCCTCTGCAGCTTCCTTGGCCACTTATGATTTACTGACATCAACAAACACACAACATCAACAAATTAGAGAGATTTCTTTCCAGTCAGTCTAAATTACGAAACGCAAACTGCCTTGTCTTGCAGATTTTAGAAACCCAAATAATACAGTCTCCAGCATTCCTCTTTTTCCCCACTCCCATTTACTTTTGACAGTGGCGTTTTCTCTCCATTTTTAGGTAACACTTAAGGCCATCAAAAGCAGGTAAGCAGGTGGTGAACTGCGTCAAAACATAGGTCCTCACCCTTCTGCACATCTCAAGAGATGCCTGTGGACTACAGTGCCATGGGCTGGTCAGTCAACCCTACAGTTGTCTCATGCCAAGAGGGGAGTGAAAATCTCACAATTTCCTCTTTTTGGGGGGTTGGTGTAGCATTTTGGCACTGCTTTATGAGGCCACAGAGGTGTTTAACTAGCACAAGTTGGTAACTGAGATGCAGGGGTTGGCTGGGGAGCAGGGGTAGAGGTGCTGCTTCTTTTGACAACAAGCTGCTATGGTGATTCACTTTGGCTCATGAAATCCTATCTGCAGAGATATTCATCCTTCATCATGCAACTGTAACAAGTGTTAGATGTAAATTCAGAAATAAAGGCATTTATTGGCATCACTCGAGCTTTAGCAGCTTGCTAAACACCATGGGGAAAAACAGATTAGGGTATTTCCAAACAAGTCTTTGTGTATTTGTATTTAAACAGCCTGAGAAGGATAGATACTGTAATTTCATATGACTGCATCAGAGAGTGCTTCCCAAACCTTGCCACTGCCTCTCCTCCTGATTTCCTAACCAGGACATCACCACTGTGGACAGAAAACACAGACTGCTATTTCAGAGGGACAGTACAGTGAGCAGATGAAGGTGAAGTTGGGATTCCTGGTCTCCCAAAGCAGCAGAAAGACAGTGATGACCAGACCCCCACTTGGACTACTTTTTGCCTCTTCAAGAGGAAGGAATACATGTGAGGTATTTACTATGTTTATTGTTCAATAAACTTTTTTTTTTATTTGTAAAAACATAAAAAAAATCTATAGCATCCTTCTAAATAGCAGAGTACGGACAGCTACTTCTCTGTAAAGCAGCTTTTGTTGATGCAGTTACCCAGTAGCAGAGGTAAATTTATATAAGTCATCACCACTGAGTTTATTTTTTTATTTCCCTCATTTTTATATTATTTTTAAAATATCAGCCAGTACTTGCACATTTCACTGAGATTATTTAGCTGCAAGAGTCAACGGGTAGACCACAAGATTGGGAAGTGCCCTCAAACAGCATTCCTCACAGCTCCTCTTCCAAATTTTACTTGACTGTGTAAGTTCGAAATCCCACAGTAGTACTTCAGCTCACAGCCAATCTATCCTACCTGTGCAATGAATCATCAATTCGACTATTAATGGTCAAATTAATAATTCATTTCTTAGGGTTTTGTCCTGCCTTATTACAGAAACATATGTATCATATTAAAGGCCATTTTTGTTGCTGCTGAGCTCACCTAGATTCTTTTTAGTATCAATTTTTACTAATAAGGGGGGATTATTATTACACTTGATATCAGACATACGTTCAGGTTTACATTGTGTACCCACTGCTTTAGCTGTAAAAATTCTCTAATTGCTAAGGTTAATAGCACAGATGTGACACTCCAAATGCTCCTCCTCACTCAGAGCTTTGACCACACACCCCTATTGCACACAATAGTCCTGCTATTCCTTTGTCAGGTTTCTTGTTACACTTTGATGGTGGCAGGTCCTGGCCCTTCTCCAGGGGCTCTCTCTTCTGGAAAGAGATCTTGTATATAACTACATTTAAGCTTTGCTTCCCTAAGCAGTCTTTCCAGCTACACGTTTCTATTCAAATCAACAGATAGCATCTGTTTAAGTGGTCATAAAGAATTGTTGTGAAGAGAGGAATCACTTAAACTAAAACTTGCCTGACCATGATTAATACAAGGTACAAGAAACCTCACAGTGGACACCCACGGAATAGCCTACTTACCAGAGAAGTTTCTTCCTAATCCCCTTTGGTTAGCACTTTATTTGTTCCCTGTTGTATAATGGTTTTTCAATTCTTTACAAAGGCTTTACAAAACTTTCATTTAACCCAACATAATGTACTGTAAATGAATAATCCCTTTTCTTTCCTGATCCTGTTAATCTTTTGGCCTCAGTTACATCTCACAGCAGTGAGATGCAAATGTTAATTATGCAAGAAGTATAAGATCTGTATTCTGATTTCCATCTGTCCAATACAAGTCCAGAACAAGACACAGAAAACTGAGTGCTCTCCTATCACCATGGGAACATGATTGCCAGGAACATACCAAGAACATTTCATACTGACTCCCAGAAGCTCCAGTCAAATACCTCCTATCCATCAGAGCCTCCTTTATCTCCTTTGTTGAATCATATTTTTCACAAACGCCTGATAATTCTCACTGTAACACAATCCTCCTTGGGCCTGCAGAAACACTGCCTTACTCATGTAACATGTCCCCCTTGTTTGCATTATGTATGCCAATTATCTCATCTGCAAAACCCAGATGGATGTAGAAGGAGCTGCAATGTTTTATAAATGTGACAGTGAAAACAACCAAAGTTGTAGGCCAAGCCCCTTTTTCCCTGGTCATCCCTCCCATGGGGCTACACCAGCAACTGACCCCATGGCTGGTGAGAGTAGCCCAGAGAATGGGGTATCAGAAAATTAACCCTTGCGGAAAACAATTTTGGCAGCTCAGCTCCCCAAGCTGGACACCCACAGAATCACAGAGTGAATGCCATCGAGGGTGGCACTGAACAGAATCGACCTAGTCTGGTTTGAATTGTTGAAACCACAACCTCACAATGCGTTCAGATTTTATAACCAAGCCAATCTAATGACTGTCCACAAGGCTTTGGCTGTGATCACCCAAAAGTTCTACATTTTGCAGAATACATTTGCACTCCTCCATTTCCAGCTTCCTTCATATACAAGGCAATGTGTAAAATTCATCAAGCAATGTCAAGAGAAACCCACTGAAGCTCCTGCCACAAGACCAAGCCAAGACATGCTTTTCAACACTGACTCGAGACAGCTGAAGTAATACTCATCTCTGAGAGTTACTAGTTGGGTTTTGATCAACAGCTCATAGATCAGCATGTTAAAAATTAATCGATATCTTGCTCACACTGAAAAATAACACAATTCTGAGTTCTATCAACTCTCTTACCAGCAACAGAGAAGGAAAAGATACCCATAAGCCTTCCTTTTTTTCTAGGTGCTTCTACTACCTGTGACTGTAATGAAGAACAAAATAGAGACCACTGTACCATAAACATTTATTTTGGATTGAACTAGAAACTGATAAATGTAATATTCTCATAGGGGAAGTCATAGAAAAAAAAGCTGGCACAGCACTGCTCAAAGAGTTTCCTTAAACTCTCAATCTATTTAGATACAATCTCCTTTCTCTGAACAAAAGGTTCCAAGAAAACTTGGTGAATAGATACTATTTACTTATTTTGGTTAAAATTTCTCCAAAAATTTTCTTCCCTTGAAAAAATACAAGACAAAAACGTTACTAAAACACAGGCAGTGGCAATGTAATTCACTGGGCAATTAAACCAGCAAAAGTTCTTTTCCATGTTACTTGTATCTTGCAATAGTTGAAATTTTGGTGTTTTTTTAATTGGAATATGATTAAAGCAGAAGTTTGCCCCTTTTGATACATCAGAGACTCTACCTACAAAAAAGCTGTTCAGTACAACCTAATTTCCAGAAAAACTTAAAATCTGTGTCACCTCAGAACAAGAATCCCCGCAGCAGAGAAGCCACCTTTTTGACAGGAGCTTCTTTTGGCACTAATTTTCCAACAACTGATGAGCCTTGAGTTCTTACCGAATTCTTTCCTTTCATGTGAAGGGTAGTAGAGTTTCCTCTACTTGACATCTGCTGGGGAATGCCTAAGAACCCAGTTTCCTTGAGACTTCCATGCTCCTGACAAACGTGACCAACTGGACAGTAGATGGAAAAAAAAACCCCTAAGAAATGGCATTAACAGTCAGCATAATCTAATAAGCTCAACATTCTTTGAAAAACAGGCTTAAACATCCCCCTGCCCAAAAATCCTGCCTGCCTAGGAGGTTTAATAAAGCCCAGAGACTTTTAGTATAAAAATCTAATTTAGAGCTTGTAAACAGGTTAACAAACAACCAAAATGTATTACCAAAGAAAGAAAAAATGACCTTTTGACAGTGCAGCATCTTTTTCCCTGCCACTTAGAAACTATGTAAAGGCGTATTTACTCTCCTCTTACACATCTCTTTCTGTTCTGTTCCATTCTGTAACACACTGCGGTTTTATTTCATAGCCTCTCACCCTCAACTTGAAGGACAGGCTATTCTCTTAAATCTACCTTATTAGCTTCACAAATGCACGGTACACCAAGGTCAAGGTATACGGAAAAAAATTCCTAGTGCTCAAAGCAGGTACAAAGAATGGAAATGCTTGAAATAAGGACTGAAACAGTACATGCTCTAGGAGGGCATGCCTCAAAGAGCCAGATTCACACAAAGGAGAAAAGAAAATGTTGTGCTCCAATTTAATCAAAATCCACTGGACACAACAGCTGACTCTGCAGCCCTGGTGACCTGAAGAGTAATTTTATTAGTTATACGGAAATATCCATTTTCGAGTTCCAACTGCTGCTCCACTCTACTTGCCCACCTTTCCCATGAAGAGGGGAAAATTCACCCAAGCAGTGTTTTTACAGGTTCCTCCTCAAGATATTCTCTCCAACAGAATAAGAGAGTTCCCTTCCTTTATTTGGAACAAAATGCAAGGAATTAATTTTAGTTTTACAGCAGCACTGGCACTTGGAACTTCTATACACATCAGACAAGCCGAAAACATCTGAAGAAACAGTATTGGAAACTTCAGCACACGTAGTTCCACAAACCCCAGATTTTGGTACAGTTTACATAAACTGGTGTCAGGAATGGAGTAAACAAAGCTGTCCCGCTAACGCTTTAAGTATCTGCTGCACAACAGTTCAGCTGTGTTCAATTTTCACCAGAAAAAAATACAGTTGTTATCTGTGAAGGCAGACTACAATACGTTACACCACGTATTTTACACACCAGTCAACGCTGAGAAATGTTTGTTACTTTAATAGCATTTTGCCACTTCTTTACAGCGTACTTTTAACTTGTGTCTTTGGTCGTGGTTTCCCTAGGAACAAAAACAGAGCATAAAAGTGATGCTATTTTTTTTTGTTTGTTTAACACCTAAACTGGTTCTGATTACCTGCAAGTCCTATTAGCTTTACTCAGACACTGACTAGTAAAGCTGCTGAGCAGCAGAGGTATCTCAGCTGTTGACTGTAGGCAAAGCAACACAAACGCTGTACACTATGAGTTTGTTTTGTATTTGGAAAATTGCTTGCCACTGTACGAGTTGATTTTTATACTACAAGGAACTTCAGTTTTACAGGTATGAATGGCATAAATCATTATGGCAGTCAAACCCCCCATAATTTCTTAAAAATTACACACAAAAACGAAACAAAAAAAATCAACCGTTTAAAGCTCTTTCCTTGTTAATACGAGAATATTGCTACAGAAAACAACACAATAATTCATCTGGCAAGAACACAACCGCATCTACACATTTTCCCCATGAAACACAAGAATAACTGAGCGCCTCAGTCTTCACTAGATTAATTATCTCTCTACCTTTGCCCTGTGCAAACTCCAGCTGGCTTTGATCCAAAGACCTTTATGGTTCAAGTCCCAGGAGATGCTGAGAAGGTGTTCTCAGCGGAATCAACTTTTCCAGAGAAATCACATTCTGATTTGAGAGAATTCATTTCTTTTGGCCTTTGGGGGAACACTGCAAGTCCCGTGTATTTGTTCAAGTCTTTACCTATCGAGAGCAGAATCCCTTCTAGGCTTTGTTAGGTTCATGCTGATCTTGCAACATCTGGCTGTGTACAGCCACACTGCTCGCTTATTTTTAATTCTGTGCAATGACAAGTAATTTTAACCCAATCTTTTAAAGAATACTGGGCTTTTTCAGTCTTTTGAAAACAGGTATTTAAGAGAAACCTTCAAGTAATACAGAGTCAATTACACAGAGTTAGAATATAACATGTTCAACAACAAAGAAACAGTTGCATAGTATTAAACAAACATATAAGACTAGAAAGTTACAGTAAGATAAAGCTTAGGAGAGGGGAGTGAAATACTGTATAGGAATATGAACCATTTTAATCCTGAGAACAGGATCACAAAAGACATTTACAAACAGGAAAGGCACCCTGAGTGGCACAAAACCCGTTTTCACACATACGAAATTTGAAATATTATTTTTCAGGAAAAATGAAAAAAGATTGAAGTAAAACCAAACCAAAAAAGGCTTCAGAGGGTGACAAAGAAATTCATTTAAGAGCAGCTCTTGCATTCCCAACAACCAGGAACATTTCAAGCACCTGCCCCGCGACTGCTCACGTAATTAATGCCGCGCCGCAGTCGGAACCGGCGGTGCTGAGGCAACTGCAGCTCAGCAGCCAGGACATTTTTCCTGAAGACAGATGCCACCCGGAGGAACCAAACCAAAAAACAATCGGCCTGCCTGACCAGAGGCAAGGCGAGATTACAACGGCGAGTCTCTCTCCTCCCGAGACCCCTCGGCCTTCGCGGGCAGAACGAACCTGCACGGCCAAGAGCAGCAGCGATTGCATTGCCCCTGCGAAGACAAAGCCCGCCGCGCTCTGGCTGTGAGACAGGCCAAAGGAAAAACAGGCTGGTCCCCTGCAAAGGGCTCCCCGTGCCCGTCCTCGCAGCAGCACAGCCACGGATGCCGCGTTTCAGCTGGGGGGGATCATACAAGTGTTCAGCGTGTGCTCCTCCGACAGAATTCGGGCCGTTTGCTCGCTGTTTTTTTACCAGCAGCGATTCTCTGTTAGGAAATCTGTGTTCTCTCAGCTGAGAAAATTATGCCTCCTGGGAAAAAGAACTGTTTGGGCCACATCCTAACTCCTGTGGAGAGCTGAGTCTTTAGACTTACCAGCTGATAAGCAGCCACAAACATGACAGCTTCATTTCCTTTCTACTTTCTTAAACTCTGTGTTAATTCACATCGGGACATGTAGATGTCTCTGGAGCAGTAATTAGTTCTGTTAATTAAGCTCTCCAAGTATGGATATGGAAGATATCCAAGAGACTTCAATGTACAATTGCATATGGCAGGGCTACTCTCTTCCAGTATGGGTTGTGTGCCCAAAACCAGAATCTGTGATCAGAGTGCTTAATCCCAGACAGGGAATTTCATACAAAGTGAAAAAGTAATTTATACAACTCTCTAGACCTCACCAAGAACACTGACAATTACTTCAACACAACATTGTAACATATGCTCGTACAAATTCATAAGTAACTCAGGAAAAAATCAGGGAGATGTTCCCTAAACTTAAACCACGGAGAACAGGCAAGTGTAGACACCTCACGTGTGTCTCTCTAGATAACACCTTAGGGCTACAATTTAAGAATTGCTCCACATTTCAAATCACCCAAGAACGGATTTTCCTGAATTCTAATGCTACACACACATCCGAAAAATCAACGCAACAGACCACTTGTCTGAAAATGCAGTGGAGGCAGGGAGGGAGATTCAGCCAGAAAGAAGGATCCAACTTACAGGAGTTCTGAATATGGCAGCAGTCCCACTCCATCTGCAAAGATTACTGTGTCAGAGTAAGCAGAAAAAGGAAGAGATCTAACAAGAATAAAGGCTTCATGGCTCTCTTTGTACTACTATTGTTGCTTTTAACAAGAAATTCCAATGGAAGGGTTAATATTCCTAGAAAATTAAAATCCTGATCTACCAAGGAAAAAAGAATTCCACCAAACTGTTAACAAAGTTAATAAACTTTGGGCATAGGAAACCTGGTTTCAGACTTCCCCACGCCATGGGCAAGTCAGGAGAAAATCCACAGGAGGCAATTAGGCACCTACCTGAAGCTGATACAACTTTTAACAAGGTAATTCCACAACAAGAGTGAACACACACCCAAAACCACATCTAAGTATCTTTATAGACTTGCCCTCAGTGCCTCAGTTTACTATCTGTAAAAATCCTTCCTGCCTCACAGGATATTGTGAGGAAAGATCTCAGATACCGCAGCTGCAACGATCTAAACCAGAGACATTTGGCTGATTCCTGTTCCAGAACTGAGAAGATCAGCTAGAAATAGTTCCAAATGCAAGGTAAGTCTTTAAAAATCATGCATCACCAAAAAACTGAAAGCCTGGTGAAACCGAATATGAATAACCTAGACTGTATCAGTGAGAATTGATGAGGAGAATAAACATCAAAGGTGAAGAATTAAAAGAGTTGGCAGAGTATTTTGGCATAGCAAGGGGGTTTGTGTCTATTATTGTTTGAGGATGTTTTGATTCCTGCATTAGTTTGCAATGGGGTATTTTTGGAAAGAACAATAACTATGTGTTTCACTTTAAAACAAGAACAAAATCTTGAGAACAGCTCACTGAATTTGACACCAGTAATCTCAGCTGGGAGGGTTGATTGTGCACTGCTTAATTTTTAAGAGACCACTCAGACCTGAAAAACATGGGTAAGTACTGCTGAGATCAGACAGTCAAGTGACTAGACAAGAGAACCCAATCCAAGAAGTTTAAATCAAGACTAATTTTGTCAATTATCTCCAAAACCTCCAGAACTGGTTGCCACTGTCTCCATTTCAAACAATTAAACTGGGACAGAGGTGTGATAAGAAGAAAGGGATGCTATAATGAAACAGCTTGATTAAGGTTACACAGCGAACAAAATCCTCAAAAAACCAAACAAAACCCCCAAACCCTATCATGTCCCCCCCCCCCCCCCACCCCCCACATGGAGAACACAATGACCCTTTTGTTCTAATCCAGGGAGTGGCACGCAAATAAAAGAGTGAAGTCTCCAGCATCACAAGTCACAGTGTGTCGACAACCTGTGTTAAATAGCTGCACAATACTTAGATTATCTTTGCAGTTAATAAAAGTAGATTACAGTCAAAAAAAGGTGTTGACTGCTCTACACATTGACAGTTACAGACAAAGAGTACCACAAGGTCAGTTGTTGTGTGTGAAGTCCTGTCTTCTCTTTTCTCAAGGCCAGCCAGGGTAGACCACACTCGTGGTAAAACAGGTTGTCATTTCCTAAACCACTACAGCCTGAAAAATTCACCTGCCAAAGAGGACTCTTTACTGAATGCTGTTGTTGAATGGATTTTGCTACACCAATTCCTAATTTATTTAACATTTTGTTTTGCCCTCAGAAAACAAAACATCAAGTGTTGGTACACAAAGAAACCTCCTCTGACAGAGGAATGGTAAAAAGGTTTGAAAGCTTTACTCAGTGTTCAAAATCCAAGATGCAACACAATCTTTTTTTGCATAAGTTTCTGTTTTATGCTGCTGCCTGAAAAATGCTAAATACAAGAAACAAGGAAGTTAAACATAAAAAGAATGATCTCTATATTATAACCTAAAGCAAGCTTGTGAAAAAGAGAGCGTTTTAGTGGCAGAGAACTCAATGTCAGCTACAGTCTGAAGGGCAAGGAGTCTTGTTCATTGTCTGCAAATCAAAGAATAAAAGAGGGGGAAATTTTATTAACTTAAACTTCAGAAATTTTACATTTTGTGTGATGAAGATGAGAGTAGTTACACAGCTTCAAAGCTCTACTAAGAATCTAATAAAAAAATATTAGCCCTTTGGGAAGGAGCAGATGATGTAATGAACCTCTTATCCAGGAGTGACACTGTGAATATGACTATTCAATGACCAGGATAACTGACCTAACATTTCAGAGCTCTGCTAAGCAAGCCCTTCCCGAATGCTTAAGAGTTCAAAGTTAAGACAAACCTGAGAAAATTCTGGCAGCATCAGTGCCAAAGAAATAAAATCATTCTGAAGACATCATCATTTCTTAGAAATGTTCAGTTTATTTCAAGAGTAGCAACGTGTCTTCCATTGTGGGACCCTGTCCCAAAGCATTTGAAAATTTGCAGTTCCTATGTAAGGAAGGAATGCAGTTTCGAGTAATTAAAACTAAGCCTCATGCCAATACATTTTTCATTACTTATTCCGAGAAGCCTTCAAAGGAAGCCACCAAAGTCTTTATTTCTACCATATCACTGGTCTTCGCACAGAAATTGTCAAATAAAACTCAAAATTCAGGCCCTGTTTTGTGCGGACATAAGATTGAAAAGTCACAGTGTTCTCCTCTGGATGTACATCACATTCTCACAGAAAAAAGGTAAAGAAGAATATAACCTGACAGAATTCAAAGAAAGTCACGTAGAAGATGTTCCTGGGAAAATCATTCCCCTATTGGTGCTGGAAGGAATACTCAGAAGCTGACACTCACCGTTTATTGAGTTGGTAAAATTTGTTTATATGTAAGTTACTTTTCATCTTTATAGACATTCCAAGAAGCATTAGAATGTTACTAAATTGCATCACACAGCCCTGCCTCCCTTGGGAAGTCTTCTTTCTCTACCCAACCTGAAGCCTTTGAGTCCGGTGTTCCACAGGCTTGTCCCTGGTGGTATGTGCCTTCCATTCCACACAATTCCCAACCAAAGCATGCCTGTGCCATGGCTGGTAGGTAACGCTGTCCGGCAGATGCCATGGCCAAGCCGTGACTGTGCTGGCACAGCCAAGACCTGCATTTGCTTCCCAGGAGCGGGGTGAGGATCTGCTGCGAGCAGCGAACAGAAGCGGCCCCGCGGGCAGACGGGGAGGGAGGGCTTGGCACAGATTTGTGAGGCTGGGGGAGATGACGCCAGGTACAGAGCAAGAGGACATAGGTTAAACGACAACAGGAGAGGCTACATGACAAATGGGGCACGGCAAGAGGGAGGGGGACGGCAGAACAAAGGTTCATCTTCCATACTCAGGCAGCTGTAGCCGTGGCCATTAATCACAGCGTCCACATCTACCACGAGCAGCTGTACTACTGCTACCTATGGGGCATTCTACCAGAACACCTGAAGTTACAGGCTCCACTTTAGACGACCTGTTCTTGCATAAAATATGGATCAAAATATGCCAATTACACACTGAAAGTTCAATAAATGCCAGCATCGCCTCCCCTCCAAACACACACAGCAGGAAGCTAAGTAGGCCAATTACAAGTGGATAGGGAAGCGAGTTTAATTCCTGTGTAGAGACATGGGTACGTAAAACCTTGCTCACACAGAGTGACTGATTACAATCAATAATTTATTTTAGAATTTCTTATGCAACATGATCAACACAGGGAAATAAAAAAAAATAAAAAAAATCCAGTTTGCCATGAAAAGCCAGATTTCAAGGTGATTTTCCTTGCCTTGTAATCTACAAAGCAGACTGATAAGAGTCATTGTTATTTCTTTAAGTAGCCTTGCTGACATTTTCTCTGGAATTACTGTGTTCATAACAGCAGATGCACCTAAAAGAATATACTCCAGGAGGTGAGGCGGTAGCATTAAGAAGCAGTGCCAAAAATAAGAACAGTAGGGCATGTTCTGTTAATCATTACATATTTAATTGTGTTACACAAGCTAATAAAAATACTTCACGTCAGTGAAAATGCAGAATTAGAAGATGAAAGCAAGCACAAATACCAAACCAAATAGGTATCTCTGAAAACCATTTGAGATGAAGTTGGGAGAAGATCATTGCAAACTTCCAGGAATACTTTACAACCTCCAGACAATTTGGGCATGAGTTATGCCGTCCCACATCAATTATTTTCACCTTTCAAGACTCTGCCATAAAAATCAACTCATCGAAAGAAGTCTTGGAAACCATTAGCAAATTTTGCCATTCAAGTACTAAAAAGTTTAGTTGCAATTTTAGGTTTAGGATAGTATTTTGCACTGGTTTCAGTTTTTTACATGCACGCATACATTTCAGTGCTATTTTTAAACTTCAGTAAGAAGGGCCTGACTGGCTTTTTTTTGTTTGGTTTTAAAAGGCATGCAATACAAAAGTTCACATTTTAAGGTCTGTCTAGGTCTGAACCTTAGCTGGTACTTTTCACCAGAACTCTGACACAGAGAGCTGTCCGAACTGAAGAAAAACAAATAACCAAGAAGGCTTAAGAGAAGAATTAGATCCCTTTAAAGTCTTCTGCCATGCATTTTCTCATAACTCTGATTTAGCCCTACTTCCCTGTTTGTTTTTGAAACAAACAGGAAGAAATTATGAACTTCCCTGGGACATGTAAGTGTAGCTGGGGCATGGAGGCAGCATGTTGAGAAGAAAACATCTGTATTTCCTTCCCATTCTCTTCCACCTGAAATAAATTCTTTGGCTGCAGTTTGTCTTCTTTTCTGGAAGCATTTACACAGTATCTAATGCTATCCACCACCATGACTACCCCTGGGGCTTTTATGAGGGTGGGAACAATCAGTATAAGAATTACTAGGGACATCAAAGAGACAAAACATTTATTGAAGGGGGAAGAGGAAGAGAGTGTGAGGTAACGAGGGTCCTACTGTATTTACCTTATGTGCCAAGCATGTGGACAGCAATAAAAACCATGTAGGGAGCAATTTTGGTCAGAGAAAGAACACGGCAGCCTAATGGGAGGCCTTTGTTCTTCAAAAGGGTCTCCTTTTCCCCTTTTGTGCTTCACTTAATTCATGGCATCTGAGCTGCTCTTGAACTTGACAGACAGAGAGAAGGAGGGGGGAGAGATGGAGAAAGGGGGAGACAGAGACACAAAGAAAGAAAAAAGAAAAAAGGACTTCAAAGAGTTTTCCTTTGAAAAATCAGTTGTGCTGTATGCATTGCTGAAGGTTTTAGATTCAAAAAAGGGCAAAAAACATTTCATATAATTTCATCATGGGGATAAATTGTCCAATGCTCTTATTAAGAAGGCTAGAAGAAAGGAATGGAACAAAAAATTTTAAAAATAAATCTATCTGAGCTAAGGAATATAAATAAAATAGAATTACTCCCCTGGGTGCTTTTTATTTATTTTCATGTTAAATCTTACTCTCAATGGATCCCGATACATTTATCAAAATCTTATCAAAAACATCTGGTTTCCAGCAGTCACCTGAAAGGCATACATTTTCCACCCAGCCCCATCAGAATTCCCAGCACAGCGATTCCTGCTCGGACAGCGGTGGGAGAGCAGCAGCAGCACGGCCAGCGCCATCTGGGGGGTTCTCCCCGAGCCCTCCGCCTCGATGGCAACCGCTCAAAAACACCCACTCCTCAAAAATTCTTTATCTTTGCTCACAAGAAGAATCACCACATTTTAATTCTTCAAAAGACGAGCTGACTCGGGCTTGGTTATCTCAAGAAAGAGACACCGGGGTGGATCTGAGCCTGGCTCCCAAGTTGGGTCCCCTCCTCTCTGCGCTCCCAGAGCTCGCCAGCAGCAGCTGATATGAGCTCTTGTAATATATTCGGCTTTTCACCCTCTTTAAATATCCATGCCATAGGCAATATTTATATGAAATAATTCATAACTGCAGACTGTGCTTCTCTCGAGCATTTTTTTTTTTTTTCCACTAGACCACTTCCTCCCCTCGATGCCGTGCGTCAACTACTTACATATAATTTATATATTCCTTTGTGGGTTTTTATCTATGATGTATATACTGCAAGGGTTTGCCAATAGTATTTGTAATAAAATATGAGACTGGAAAATGAAGAGATTTGTGTCAATATCACAATAAATTATTAATAGTTAATTGTTTTAACTTAATTCAATAAGAGATTTTTTTAATGCATAATGATTTTAAGTTCTCCCTTATCAACAATTAACCCGTCTCCATCCTGATTTACATCTTCTGACAACCATAAACATCTACCTAGAGCGCACTATTTCCAGAGTGCAGAAAGTAACATTAAATCCATAATCTAATTTCCCTACTTCATAATGTTCTCTTCATTACTTGATTATTCTAATTTGAGGACAGATCTTTCCTTCATCTGAACAAAAAGAGGTACCCAAAAAATCAAAATTTTTAAGTTCATTCCATAACTTGAAACACTTTATCTTCCTTTTCCAAATAGGACTATAAAGTACATTTCTAAGGACATGAATCTTAACTAGCCCGCACAAGGTCAATTTTATTTAAAAGTCAACACACAATCAGACTATGTAAATTATACAAAAAATGCATGCTCATAAACTGACAGACAAATAAGTCAGCAGCAGATTGCCAGTGCAGGCACTGACACAGCGGATTTGGTTGTCACTGAGCTTTACAGAGAGGCTTCTGTCTCACGTTGGCAGCATATTTATATCCTGTTATGCTACCTGTGAGGTAACCTGGGAAACATCATGAAATCTCTCTTTTTCACAAGCTTGTTTTCTATGATTAAGAACTGTGTTTTCTGAAGTAATTATGTGGGGTTTGCTCAGGGTTTTTTAAATAATAAACTGGGGGAATTCCACTAGAATGAATTACAGAATGCACACCTATTATGTCAACTTCACAAACTAGACAATGTATTTCAGGTTACAGATATTGGGCAGAAGCAACAAATGATGGGAGTAAAGAGCTTAGAGAGCAATTCAAGTAATTGAAGATAAAAACTCAACCTGTTTTGTGCACCACGAGTCTCTCTGAGTATTAATTTATAGAAGACTTTGAATACCAACAGTGTTACGGCCATATGAAGCAGACAGCACTGGAATATTTTCTGATGTATTAATTACAGAAACGTAAAATATTTGAGACCATCCATTACTAACATAACTTTGTGTAAAAGAGCTGATTTCAGAAATTGCACTTCTTTCTCTTGGAACTTGTTTGCCCCCACACTTTGCAAGAGGAAGTTAACCTCTGCCACCCAAAAATCTCACGCATGCCTGAAGAGAACTGCACTCCCAAGTACCTGGTGATGCTGGACAGCACTTAAACTCCTATAGCTGGCAAAGTAAATATATGAATGATTGCAGAGGCTTATGGCTGCCTATGAGAGTTCTCATATATTTAAGAACCCCCCCCACATAAACACATCAAAATTACTTTCATTTTGCCAAAACCCAGAGCTCTGACCCACTTAAACATACCATTCTGTGAACACCGGCTTATCTGCTCATTTTTCATATATTACACGTGACCACAGCTTTTCTTATCTTTGGGATGTTTTTAATGACAGATTTATTGATGGTAACTCTTCCATGTCTGTAACATGAGACATCCTACTGTCTTCTTCTCTGAGCATTCCTAGGATGCCTCTCCTGCCCCAGCTCAGTTCCACGACACTTGCAGAAAAATTTCTAGGTACAAGAGCCTTTCTGCCAAATTGGTCACAATCAAACAAAAGATTAGAAAGTTAATCAGGGAACTGAAAACAAAGATACACCACTACTTAAGAAGCCAAGTTAAAAATTAATTATTCCCTGTAATAAGAGATTCAATTTGTATAAAACCTTTCTTCTGGCTTAAGCCTAAAAGTTCCAGCAAGTGAATTCTGACAATTCTCAGTCAAAAGAAAGATGGAAAACTAGCTTCAGGAAGCAGAACATTTCAAGTATATGGAAAGCAAATACCAAATACTAGACAGGCAATACCTATCATGATGGTACTGACATAAGAGTCAAACCACTCCTTCAGCAGACAGGTCCTGAATCATTTTATCACACAGAAGAACAAGGTGTTGAGCACAGCTTCTGAAGAAGACCTACAGAGTGCAGCTATCCCTTAGTATCTGGGGCAACAAGCAGAGTATAGTCATATACCACATTCGAACCAGTCATCAAGAAACAGCTCAGAATGCAACCCAAATAAAATATACTGCATTAATCCAGCATACAGATCACAAAAGAGAAGTCATTCATTCTGACACTGACTGGAGGCAGCAGCTGTATTATTTTAAAGTTAAAAAGAAATCTCATCTGTTTATTTTGTTAGTGCAGCTCCCAGGCATATGCTCACTTAGCTTTCAGACAGGGGAATATGTATATTGCATAAATAGCTTTCATACAGTCTTCCTTCTCTGTAATGCATACAGTAATCACCTGTCTACTTAGAGGCTTTCTATTCTAGAAGTCACTATGTAGATTATGTATTCTATCTTAAACTACTTACTTCCCTTAACTGTGCATGTCCACTGGGAATACATCAGAGAATGTCTCCAGAAATGTTGCCACGCTACCAAAACCAGGTAATTGCTCTCCTTTTTTTATTTTACTTTCAGATACATCATACTTCAGGGCTATAATAGACCCACAGTAAAGAACAAAAATAAACCTAATAATAATCATAATAATAGTAATAATCATCATCATCCCTCCACATTCTCGTCCTCTTTTACTTTTCTGACATTCTTTTCTAATCAGACCACAGCACTACTTTCCATAGGTGTCCGCAGAGAAAGTAAAACTACTAAAATCAAACCAGAACTGAAATCAGCCGGGCAAAACCATTTTTTCGTTCCAAAATTACTTTACAGCTTATTGCTTCTTTAAAGACAACCTCACAGAGGCCAGAAACAGCACCATTCTAAAATGAAGCACATACAAGTTATTCCACAAAGTCCTTGACTTTCCATCCTCTCCCAGTGCCTGCACACTTGACCTCACCACTGCACTTGCCTAGCAAGTGGCAGCAAGGATCTGCCTCGCAGAACCTTGGTGGTGGGTGGGTGGTAGTACAAGAAAAAGGAATACTGGAAGGGCATGGAAACAGGAGATCCTCACCGTTAGGCAGCAACCCACACTTGTGCTGGTATAAAAAAAAAACCCCAAGGCAAAGCACAGCACACAGAGCTGCCATCATCTTAGTGACACAGCTCTCTGACACAGGGAAGCCAGGCTGGGGGGAATAACATTATCCCAAATGTTCCCACCGCTTCCCTCTTGTCAGAGGGTTACTATGTGGCATCAGGAGAATTGGTTCCCCTACCTGATACAGAGAAAAATCAATCCTTAAATGAGGGACAGATTGCCACTAAGTCAACAAATTAGACAGGTATATTTTAATTGTTCAAAACGTTCAGGGTGGAAAGGTATAAAAACTAACAGTCAAAGAGGCAAAGGGATACCTTTCACTGGGGGCCAGATATCAGATAAACTAACATGAAACTGTACTAGAGGTAATTTTTCTACAGGATTTAAAAGCCAATGTGATTCTAGATGCCATAGTACAGATAAAATCCATCCTCAAAAAAAGAGACCATCAGGAGGAAAAAAAAGCAACATCTTCAACAAATTCCAAAATACAAATCCCTCCACTTGGTTGGTACAAGACCCTTTAACATGACAAATTCCGCCCCAACACTTTAATTAGCAAGTCCTGAACAACCATGAGATTCTGCAGCAATATTAAGCCAGATCAGTTATTTAGTCTTCCGAGGCTTGTCAGTTCAAAAGTCAACATAAAACCAGTATGGTTAAACATGTGCTCAATAGCTATTGCCATCTTTGCAAGAATGTCTCTTAAAGAAGGGAATGCTGCCCAGACAGCTCAGCTATTCTTACATGCACACTCTTATCCAGAGACAGACTTGCCACTGACACCAAGGAAGCAGAGAAACCCTGGGCAGTTGCTGTGTGAGTTTTCCCTAAGCCAACATTGCCAAATATCCTCAGATTTGTGAGCTGTAAGCCTGCCCTTTTATTTGGCCTCCCCATCCCTCTCTTGCAGCAGCTGTGGCTGCTGGAAAAAGAGAAGCTATTGTTTGAAAGATGGAGATGGATACTATTGCTTACACAAACAGAAATGGACAGCCCTTCAGTGCCCCAAAAAAGTAAGATTTGGTCCATACAGAAAACAATTTGTTAAGTAGCCTCAAACTCTGCTGAGGCGTTGGTGCAAGCTTCCCAAATCTGGTAAGGTAGAAAAAGAAGGGACCACATCCTTATCAAGAACAGTCAAATGAAGTTTATGGGAACAGCAGCCTTGCAAGCCAAGGCTTCAGTGTAATCTAAAAGCTTCAGTTAAACGGTGCTCTAGAAACTACATATTGTTTTACTACATCTTGATAACAACACAGTATTTTTTTACACCAGAAGAACAATATCTTCCTGATACCTGGTCTAAGATTACTCTAACAGAGGAGTCTACCTTTTGTCTTGGCATGACACAACTTCTATGGCAACTGAAAACACCCTTCATGCTTATTTTAGAGAAGTTGGGAGACTCATAAAGGAAGCTAGAGCAGAGGAAACAACTTCCCTCACAACAAGGATTTGCACACTGTACATCAATGACTTCTTAAACAAAGACTGACTCATTTCCTCCCAATTTATTCCAACTTATTTTACTATACTGAAATGCCAATAGCAAACATTTGACATCACCTTCATTTTAACAGCAACTGATTTGGACATTGCAGAACAAGGTTACTGCTTCACAACAGCAGCAGCTCACACCAGGCAGTTTCCAAATGCCACCAAGGAAGAGCATTCCTTAAGTTCTTCTGACAATTATTTACCTTCTTCAGTGCACTCCTGGTGACTCCTCACTTGGCTACCCCCAGGTATTACTAAGTGATGTGGGTTAATAATGAAGGGTGCTTTTAGAAGAGCATTCACTATTAATTCCACCAGGAAAGCATGCTGCTAAAATGGATAAATAAAAGCTAATGCTTATATATCTGTGTGGCTTTTCTTTTTTCAGGAATCTGACAAAGCTTTCTTGGTAGCCATGCTTTTCTATTCCTACTAATTCTTATTTTTGAGAATTTAAAAGAAAAATAATTTTTTCATCAGTGCTAGATTACTACATCTGTGATTTTTTTTAAGTGTAAGTGAGCTCTAAAATATCCAAGAGAACTATCCAAAGCTAACCAAATAGCACAACGCAGGTATTTGACAGCAATCAGGAGACTAAACCCTGAACAGACAGCGCAAAACAAGCCACCTGCTGCAAAGGGTTACTGCAGTTTGAATAACGCTCTCTGAAAACTACAAATTGAATACTGGATCACATAGAGCACATGGGGAATTTCAGAGGAAGAAAAAAATCCAAATCTAAAAATTGCAATCAAGACACTTGCTGTGTGGGAAGAGTAAAAGAACACATCTTTGTGTATTGAGCCATATCCAGCCTGAAGTGTCTTTTATGAGTGGGACGCACTAGGGATTACTTACTCAAGCAATACTTAAATGAATTATTAGGGGAAGAAGGAAAAAATATGTATCTATTACTGTATATTTATACAGTATATTTTCTATAACGGTTACAAAATACATCCCAAATCTTAAAACTGTAAGCACACAACAAGGCACATTACTTATGGGGTGGGGTTTTGCTTCATTTCTGTTTGTCATTTTATTTGTTTGTTTGCGTGTTTTAACTTGAAAAAAGTGAAAGCAAATCAAAACCCTGCAACTTGAGAAACTGAGGAACATGTAAGCAAGGAAACTTGCTTAAGACACCAGTTAGAGGCAGTATAAACCAGTGACAGTCTCAGCTCAGTTCTCTGAATTTACTCACATTAACACATTTAAAAACAGCATACTAATATTTTACTTGGAAACCAACTCTTATTTTAAGGAATTTTTTTTTTCATATTTTGCTATGCTATGGAACAGAGTACCTCAAAGTTTCCCTTGCTCTATCAACCCACAAGTTTGTTGCCAAAACAATATTGCAAACCGCTTCTTTTAATACATATTCTGCATCTTATTTCTTTGCTCGTCAGTTAACAGCATGGTAGTTAGCCCATTGAACTGGTTTTCTTATTTCCCATCTCACAACATACAAGACCTTCAATAAAAGGAACATTATGTGCCTGAAATACCTTCAGCTGAATATGCACAAAGTAACCGCACACAACCTTAATGTAGGGAAGAAACAGCAACACCTCAGGGCAGAATTATGTTTGAGGGAAAAGGGGGAAGATCTGCTAATACTTATGAAACAACACCCCTCAAGGAATTGCAGTTGAGACAAAAGAATCCCTAACCAACAATAAAATTAAGATTTGGTGATGATGCCAAGAGTTGCAACGATCCTGCAACAGGCAGCGCTTCTCACTGCTGGCTCCAAGATCAAAGCTCAGAGACCTGGAAGTCTCTGACTTGAAAAGCAGAAAGACAGTGCTAAGACTTTTGGTTTATTATGCCCCTTTGAAAGGCTGAACATCTCAGCTAATTTCCACAAGCACACCAAATTTCTGATTTGAAAAAGATAACATCCAGCCTGTTTTCATGACTAGAATTGCTGTAGAGTGCAACAAAGGAATTTTTAACTATCCCTATTCATCCCCCCATCAGCTTTTATTCTTATAGATCTTCAAGTTTCACCATAATCATGATGAATGGACACGCTGTTGCCCAAGATCTACGTGCAAAAACGAGTTCTTAACTATGACTGAATTATAATAGCATGAATTATATGACTGAACTATAATAGCATTCCTAGACTCTCTGTTACTGTCAAAATTTCATTAAATTAATTTGAGATACAATAGCTAGAAATACTTTCTCCTTTTAGATGAAGAGCAAGTGCGTACCTCACATTTTTGCTGGATTACACCCGTTCATAGAACAGCACTGAAGGAAGCCAAAGTTTTATAATGACAAGATCCTCATTCTGAAATGAAACACCGTAATTGAAACTAAGCCTGCTTCATCAGAGGACCAGACTTTACCTTGTGATATAATGCCCCCTCAGCTGCTGTTAAACAGCACGATTAATAAGGTATTTGTTGTATAAGGGCAGGCAGTCTTTCCACAGAACAGCTCAGATTCCACCAAATGGAAGAGGAATTCAGAAAGTCCTCATTTCTTCTTTGCACATGAGGACCACTGATTCTGGTGGCCTTGAGACAGAACAGCAGGCACCAAGGGCTGGGTTCTCAGGAAGAGAGTTAGGAAGTGTCATATCATTTCTCATTATTTGTCCATTCAGTTTTACCTTGAATTAAAGCACACAGTACTGATAAGTGTCCTCTACTAAGCAAAGCACATCCTTGCAGCATCAGCCTCACATTCAAGACCAGAAAAGGAAGAGGGTACCTTTGAATTGCTACTCAATTAAAAGGTGCTCTGACTGCCATCACTTGAAAATCCAGAGAAGGGAATTTCCAAGTGACTGTTTTAAATATCAGAATGCATAATCTTGCAGCAAATGTCTATAAAAATCTGTTTCTACTACAAATGCAAGTTCTGGCATTCAACTGCAGCTTTGCACTGTGCTGCCAGTTTACAGACCCAACTTGTAATGTATTTACAGACTCTCTATTCCTCCAGGGAGTTTCTGAGGGCAAAAAAAACCACCCTCTTGTTATAACACCATAAATACAAAATATGCTTTTATTACTGTAAACTTGGACTATCTTTTGAAATCAAAGAGTCATAAAAGACTTTTGATGCCAGACATTTGTTTCTGCTCACTGGAAGCGCCAATGTTATAAAGCAGCCCAAATAGCAAGTTTTCCTCCCCCAGCCCTGAGCCTCCAACAATACCAAATATTCTTATCTGACCAACCCGTGCCTGCAGAACTTGTGTGTGTCTAGAAATTACACCTGGTATTATGCAGCTTCCCGTCCCAATTCCCATTTCAAAATAATTTTTACTCAGTTACAGGTAGAATAAACACCAGTGCTGCTGCTCAAAGTCATCAGAAACACTGGCTTTAGGGGAAAAAAACCCAAAACTATTTACATGAAAATTATCATCTGTCTTAACCACTCAATGACTCAACTGTATAAAAATCAAGAGTTATCTAGGAAAAGTGCCATATCCCAGTGTTGTCCAAGTGGATGCCAACAAAGCCTGCAAAGTCGCTCCAAATAGGATACAAGTATCCTGTAGCAGGAAGAAAAGATCTCACAATCAATGAGCAAAGTCAGGAGCCAGTCACTCCAAACACACAGGATTTCATCTACGATCACCCTGATGGTTTCCTCATTTCTGTCTTGGGGCTTTTGGGAAGGAGAGAGGTTAAAAAAAAAATATATTGACACTTCTTGCAGAAATATTTTCACAGGAAAGAAAAAGGACCTCACGTCAAATATTCAAAATATTATTTAAATGTGATTAACCCCACCCCCACTGCCAAGAGAAAATAGTAATTGAAGCCTAGCAATACATACCTCACTCAAGCTTTTTAGTCACAAGATGGGGTGGAGTGTGCTTGTGCAGACACTACTCTGTCCTAAGCACCCTGAAACCACTTGGCATGGCTTTATTTTTGCTTTCAATTTACTTGGGCTTCAGA